>CAJQUN010001223.1:0-89363 GCA_907163345.1 Haberlea rhodopensis | reverse complement strand
TCCAGCTGTATAATGAACTTGCCATTTTAGCCAAGCTGTCAGCGTTATCATTCTCTCTCTCTGCTCTAGGGATTTGCTCAAATACTACTTCCACAAAAAATTCTTTAGCCTTCTCAATTGCCCAAGCATACTCAATGAGCTTTTTCATTTCTTATATCATACACCATTCATTTGTTGGGACACCAGCTGAGAATCATAAAAATATGAATTCTAGTAGCTCCCCCTGAAATCATGTATATGATTCCTCGGGTTGGATTATTGTCCTCATGTTCTCGTCTTCTTCTATCATTTCTTTCTTTCTTCAACGAACTTCCCGACCTTGAGGATAAGGTCGATTATCTCGTCGGACCTCTTTCCTACTATTATCCCAACGTCGATCTCTTCCCACTCTGTTAGTTGTGTGAGTCTCGGATTTGTTGTCAGTATCGCTTTAATTTGAGGGCCCCCTTGAAATTATCCTCTCAACTTCCGCATCCAACCTCTGGCACTCGTTAGTAAAATGTCCATATTCCCTGTGGAATCTGCAATATTTATCAAAGGGGTAGACGAGGTCCGTTCCTCTGACTTTTTTGCCTCTCGAGCCTCCTCTTTTCACCGCAATCTCCATTGCCTTTTCTAAGCTCATGGTCAGGGGAGTACGGGTCGAGAAGTGCCCTCTGATTCTGTTATGATCATCAACCTTGTCTAAGGGCCTCTTCCTTCTTGCTTCAATCTTTTCTTTCCTTACTTCCGGCTTCATTTCCATCCTTCTTTGTTTCTGTGTGTCTTCTAAATTCACATATTTTCAGCTCGGCCGAGGAGATCATCATAACTCCGAGGAGGTTTCTTTATTAATGACTTGAAGAATTCCCCTGCTCTTAAACCCTAAGTGAAGGCATTGATAAGGACATCAGCAGTGGCAGTGGGTACTTCTAACGCAATGCGTTAAAACGTTGAACAAACTCTCTCAAAGATTCTTGCTCCTGTTGTTTAGTAGTGAATAAATTCAGAGAGGTCTTTTGATACCTCTTACTACTAGCAAGATACTATTCATTTGTACAATTTAGATTACAAGCCAGGGATACATCAGACATCGGGATGGAGGTTTTGGATGACACGGTCAAAGTTAAGAAATTCTGAAGAATTCCTTCAGGAAGGTAGCCTGCTTCTTTGAATTGAGCAATACAACCGTTAAATCCAACCTCCAAACCCCAAAGGCCTTCTCACCACTCAAATCCATGAATTCCGAAGACTTCAGGAACTCTTCCTTGAAGGTTGCCTTGGATTGGGAAGCTCTTGCCTCTGCATCTTCCAAAGTTTTATTAACCACTTCCAATTCTTGAGTAGTGACCTCGACAATCCTCTCTAGATGCATCAAAGCTCGGCGGGTTCCTTCTAGCTCTTGTTATAAAGGTGGGCAGTCTTCTGAGATTCATCAAGCTAGGCCTTGAACGTTTCTAGTTGTTCCTTAAGCTCGATTACTTCTTTTTCATGAAGAACCTTAAGGTTGTTCAAGGAACGTTGGAGGTCGGCGTTATTAGCTTCGAAGGTTTTGGAATCTCTTAAGGATTGTCGACGGAAGTTGTTGGCTCGAGAGCAGAATTCGCCTAGTAAAAGCATAGCCTAAAGAAGAAGGAAAGAAAAGTTGCCAGAACTGATTAACAAAAAAAAAAAGGAAGAAAGTATAGCAAAACCCCTGTAAAGCTGCTACAAGTAGTTTTGGCAAGCTCGGACCAGGATAGGTCTGCCATGAAATCAGCATCCTGCTTAGCGGCTAAATTCGGAGCAGCCACGGTAGTGGGACCTTCGCCTACTAGACAGACTTCATCATGATAGGATTCAAAGGCTCGATTGCTTGACCTTTCTACTGCTGTCTTTGAGGTCTCAACCCGGGGCTTGACTTGTCTTAATGTTTCTGCTTCAGAAATTGAGTCTTCCCCCCTTGTTGTCAAATCGGTAACCTGTTCATTGGTAGGAGGGATTGTCTTTTCTTTTCTTACGCCTCAGAGAAGTTTCAATGGCCTCAGGCTCCCCTTGTACTGCTACTATGACAAAAGGGGTAGCAGTCTCGGTTATAATTACCTGAGCTCGCTTTACTTTTCCTTTTAGCGGCAGCTTTCATAATTGAGGCATTCATGATTCTGTTAACTGAAATATGCCAATACACCAAATTTAAAATTAAAAAAAAAAACAGAGAGAGAATGGGCAATAACAATAATGATAATGGTAACAGTAAGAAAGGAGAAGTATTTTTATTCAACTACCGAGGTCTCCCCTCAAGGTGATGCCGGCTGAGCTAAGACCACAATGGCACAATATATCTTCTCATAAAGTCGAGAAATATGAAAGCATCTTGACCCGATCACGACCTCACTTCCGTAAACAAGGGGCTCCTCCGGAAACCAAAGGGGGAGAAGCAATGCAGGAAGATGATCACGAACGGAGATCGCCATGGTCAGGAAAAGAAGTAGTAATTCCAATATTTATTACTCCAAAGAGGGACCATTTATTTCCCAGCCCGTGGAGTTCTTAGACGGCATCGCCCATGGTCGAGGAGGTTTGATAAAAAGTAGTAATTTTTTCAATATTTATTACTCGAAGGGTATCCGTCTAAGAACTTACATCCATGACGGGCTGGGAAATAAATAGGTCCCTCTTTGGACCTCTTGGGAAGCATAAAATGGCTAAGAGAAAAAGCAATCTAGCCTTAATCCAAAAGCTTGGAACAAGATTACAAAAGTACAGAGAAGGCGAAAGGCATTTGGAGCAAACTGACTAGGGTTTAAGTGGTAATATCGGCTGAGTTGTAAGAAGAAGTTATGAATAAGGAAACGGAGCCCCCCTTCGATCTGATCAAGATAAAAAGTGTAATAACCAGAGGTGGGTTCGTGAGGTCGTTCTTCGGGAGAAGGTATGATAATAGCATAGTTGTCAGGGGCATGGCTCAAGGTCGGATTGTCGTCTCAGCAGAATCCTTGAGACCTGACCGGTAAAGGGCGTGCCAAGGGACGTCACCCGACCGGGAAAGATATTCAGGATCTTCAACCTGAAATTCTGGCGAGGTCGGGGTCATATTCAGGGGGGAGTCCCGACCTCGGCTTGGAGGAATCACCCGACAGTGAAGGTGTGGTTTCGGAAGACCCGTAATGATCAATCTCCCGAAACGCGGCACCCGAAGTAGAAGATGTAGAATTACTATTAGAGGGCATGACAATATACGAGAAGTTTCTCTTAAAATTAGAAAAGAAAAGGAAAAGAACAGAGATGAATAGTGAGTCTTACCTAGTAATAAGAAGAGGGTTAGGGTTAGGAGGTCGAGTCCAATCTGCTTGCAATCAGAGAAAATAAAGAATGAACGAAAATAATGAAGTATTTATAGGAAAATGGGATCAAATCTTACCGTTATTAAAGATGAGATGAACGGTATGATTAAAACCTTGGGAAATGAAACGGAATCATTGTTAAGTTGAATTTCAAATTACATATTTTCCCGCCTTAAAAGCTTCTCAGCTCGACCAAATTTGCGAGTTTCTGACCATGGGTGTCAACTCGACTTGTGAGGGGGAGTTGTGATACCCTGAGGGAGAAAATGTATTAACATTCATTAGGAAATCTGGCCGACCTACCGACCTCAATGAGATAAAGCGCGGATCTTAACTTGAAGCATGTGGCTGACCCTCTCTATCTAATGAGGTCAAAATGCCTGATCGATCTCAGGAGTTCCAGGTGGCCTCATTATTAACTAAAAGCTCACTCGGTCAGCGAATGAGGTGAGGAACCGACTCTCCGACCTGATGCATGGAAAAAGAGTAGCCACGATCCGTTGGTTTGTCCGATCTCCCGATCTATCGATCTATCTAATATGTTGTGACCAGGGTGGTTTTTATCTCCGAACTCCGATCTAGTTAATGAATGAGGAGTATTTTGACCAAGTCTCCATCTAACTGGTATATCCCTACATTTCAGGGAGTGGAGCGATTAATGGTCTGAGCAATTAGTCGACGTGTTCCGGAATTCCAGGAGTAGAGGAAATCATGGTCTTACTGGCCTAATCTGTACATCCGCGAGGTAATACATATAAATAACAGGCTCATTCAAGATTTTGAGGTATGCATTTCTCCTATTTTCATTTATATACAGCAAACATTCTTGAACCGAGTTCTTCCTGATCTCCTATCACCTGACTTAAGCGTCGGAGGGGACCCGCCGGAAAAATCTTCCGGCCCCCTTCTAACATTTGTTTCTGATCCTTGCAGGTCATCACATAATTTATCTTTCTCACCTTGTTCATTGAGGAAGATAGAAATAGAGGTATACCAACCTCTTATTGATACAAAAAGCTCATCACTTGTTTAAGGAGTATCAATAATAATAATAAATACATTAAAATTTTCTTAACCAGCGAAAACCCGATTTTGCTGGCACTTATGGTATCTTATTATAAAGGTGAATTATTATGTTAAATATTGTACTTATATATCGAAAACCATGTGTTATCGTCTGATCTGTCCTTGGAATTTACGAGTGATTAATGCAATCGTGTATGGGGGATGTATTGGTCTGAATCTCATTTATAACACAAATTCAATATTAAAATATCATATTTTTTAAATAAAATATGTATAAACTAATATATCAATTATTTTAAATCAATCGTATTGAGTTGACCATAGATGAAGTCTAGACCGGGTCAAGAGAAGCATTTTCTCGTGTGACGTGTGTTAGTCGGGTTTTAAGATTTTTGAATTTATAAATAAAAATAAAAAAAATTAAGTAAACACCAACTTATATATGCATGTATAGCAAAAAATGTAATAAAAATATAAGTCAATCTGATAATAGTATATAGTACTATATTTGATGTTTTATAACAATTATAGTTTGATTTTATTAATAACTCCAGCTTATAATTCTTTAATTTATTTTCAAAATATTTATATACCATTAAGCAATTTTTAAAAAAATTGCTTAATGGCCGTCATATCCCTAAAAATTATAAAGAACTCCTCTATAATCTTTTAAAAATTACAAAATATCCAATGCATCCGAATGCATCGTCGAAACGACTACATTGTCATATTCATACTTGGAGAATATCCGATAAACCATGTCTCCATATTATCAAATCTAATTGGTATCATTTTTCTTATTTATTGGGATGGTCTCGATTCGAGACCCACGTATAGGGATGATTGCCGGTTAAAATTGGTTCTGTCCGGAACCGGTCGGTTCCGGATCCGAATCCAAAAATCCCACAACCGGTCCGGCCCGGATCTGGAAATCCCAGAACCAGTCCGGTAAGGAACCGGATCGGATCTATTTTCGATTCCAATCGTTTCCGTATCGGACCAGGCCGATC
Source organism: Haberlea rhodopensis (assembly GCA_907163345.1). NCBI lineage: Eukaryota > Viridiplantae > Streptophyta > Magnoliopsida > Lamiales > Gesneriaceae > Haberlea > Haberlea rhodopensis. Next base: position 84,025 of record CAJQUN010001223.1, on the reverse strand, counting down.
CGGTTCCATGCTTCTTTTTTTGTATCGACCTTTTTTATATTCATATATATATCCATAATATTCATAATAAATTCAATATATTTATTCTTCATTTGCTAATATACATGCTTATACAAATAATAGTTGCATTTATGACAATTAAAAAACATTAGTATTTAGCACTCTTCATAATTGATAAGTATTGTTTGGCGTTTTCTTTTTCTTGTTCGTCATAATGATTTACGAATTCGTCAACCGCCACATCTCTTCTATGCTTACATTCTGCTTCAAACCTATCTTTCAGTAATGTGAGCATGCATAATGAATCATCAGATAGATTATTTTTGTATTCTCCAATAATTAGGCCATATGTTGAGAATGCAGATTCAGAACCGACGCTTGAAGCTTGTACCGCATAAATGTCTCTAGCCATTTTGGCTAATATAGAGAATTGTGCTGCATTTGCCTTCCTCCATTGTAAGACGTTGAAATTGCTTCCGTTAAAAATTGATAATTCAGATAAATTTGCAGCTCAGTCGACGTGCTACTAGAATGTCATTTTCCCTTCAGTTTTTCCTGCCTAACATCCTAAGCAAATTGATGTCTCTGCCTAATCTGGATTGAGCTTGGGGTTCAAACCATTTGTTGCGACGATTCACTTGCCTGTTGATTATAATACAATTGAAACATATTTTGGAGAGATTGCATTATAGACGTCTTTTGATCGTCAACGACCTTCCCCAAAAATTTAGCATCATGTTCAAAAAATATTTCAAACGAAGCTAAACATTGACTAGGATCTAGTAAAGTTGCGATACAGTGCACGTGTGAGATTTGTTCCCAATACTTTATAAATGTAGTTTCCACTGCACTAACAAAAGTATGCAAGTCGCAGTCATCTTTATATTCTATAAACTTATCAAACATGTTAAATACTAAAGGAAGAAAATAAACAGAAGTTGGATAAGTAACACCGAAGAAGCGTTCTGTCGCTTCTTTGAAAGTACCTAATAGAGTAACATTGATACAAAATTTTCAATTCACAATCCTCATCAGTCAAATAAATACTTTCATCGGTATCAGGCATTTGATATGAATTATAAAATGGAGTTAAAATAACTTTGTAAGGTAACATAGCATTCAACATATTGTACAACAAATTCCACATAGTTTCTATTGGTGATGGGAAAGAAGATGCTTAAAACCATTAGATAAACATAATTGTTTCCAATCACCTTAACACGGCTAATGCGTAACCATTTAGCGCAATATTTCATTTTCGCAATACATGCTGAGTGATTGTCTTCATAACCAATTTTAACAGCCAAAATTAATAACATGACATGCACATCTAACATGAAAAAAACACCATCAATCATTGGTTTCAGATATGTCTTTAAATCACGCATCTCAACGTTGTCTAATGTGATTGAAAATATCTTATCCTGAATTCCATAATGTTTACAAGTGTTGAATATATATTTAACAATTACATAACCAGTATGTTGACAATTTAACTCATCTAAAGATAAAATCCATTTTTGCATACAACAATTATCATCAATCCAATGATAAGTGACAACAAGATATGAATCCGATTTTACATTTATCCAAATATCGGTTATTAAGCTTCTACAAGGCAAACTAGAAAGATGTTCAATCAATGTATTTTTATATTCAACAAATACGTCCATACAAATTCTTTTTAGTGTGTGCCTGAAAATATGTTTAAACATGAGTTGTATAGACTAACAAATTAAATAAAGCCAGTATGTTCAGCTTGTATAAAAGTAGTTTACGTCTAATCACATATCTAACAAGTGACCTACGGTTAATTTCAGCAGTTAAAATAAAATTTGTGCCAGTGAGAACATTCATTTGTGCTTGTGTTGCTTCTTTACCTAATGGTTGTAATGCCTCATCAAAATTATGTTCTTTTACTAAGTGGTTTTTAAATGTTCCGGTGCCTCCACTGGAACCACCAGTCTTATATGAATATTGTATCTTACATAATTTACAAATTGCAATATATTCATTAGTACCTTCTTTTGAGCGAGTTCAAAGTGATCCCATATCTTACTTCTTTTTGCACAAGTCGGTTGTCTACTCGCTGTTGTAGTGGCTACGGATGACTCCACTTGTTGTCTCTCTTGAGCAACATGAGATTCGGTAGGTTGTTCGGGTTCTTGCGTTTCGACGTTCATAGATGAACATCCAACATTAAGGTCAGCAAAATAATCATAACTTTCATTAATTCGGGAATTGGTACATACAAATTCATTGCCAACGATAAACTAAGTGATAGGTGACCCGGGAGGAGAGCCCGACGGCGACCACGAACTAGATGAAGATGCCATTATTAAGGCACAATAAAGAAAAATATATTAGATGGTAGAAATATAGAACTTTGAAGTTTGGAAGATAGAATTGTGTTACAAATGACAACACAATACACACCTAATTATATATTTTAAAAAAAAAAATGTATAAAATAAAAAAAATACGTTGGCAACGACTGAAATAGTCGTTGCAATTGCACAAATTTTTTTTTTAATTTTTTTTTTCAAAAATAAATGGTTTCGGTTACGAATCGGAACCGGTCCAGTAGCACCGGAACCGGTGATGCTACTGGTTCCAAATCTTGAAACCGCTTCGGACCGGTATATTACCGATTCCGGAGCGGTTGGGAACCTATTGGCTAGGTTTCGGTTCCGAACTGGACTAACATGTTCGATTCTGGCTTGACCAGCCCGATAAGTATCACTACCCACGTGTAACAAAAAATTCCTCTCCAATGCTTAGAAAAATAAAATAATAATCTATTGTTTTCATTCAATCAATTAATTATCAAATTTATAATACTGTTAAATTAAACTAAAAGCAAATTAGAGCTCTCTCTTATTTAGATAACTTTTATGACTCTTGACCTATAGTTTTAACAATAACGGATGAACTAGTGTAGAATAACTAAATTACAAATCTCCTCTTTAGTTTGTAATTGATTGATCAAATATTAAAATTTTCTTCATTATGTTTTGTAAAAATACATAGCATGAGAGATAGATGATGAATGAAATAGATATTCGTTTTTAAACTATAGTAAAAATTCATAATTGTTAATAGAAGAAGTCTACATGTGATTCATCTTTAAATTAATCCACCAAACAAATCTTAAATGATGAAATCACAATCTTTATTACTTTTATATTAGTTTATTATGTGATATAGTTTATTATCATATCACACTATACATCACAACCTTATTATATACCTTATTTTGGCACTTAGCCTTAATAATACTAGTTCAGTTATTTTTGTATTTATGGATAAAAATTAAATATCAATTTGTATATATTACTATTTTATAATAAAGTGTGATGAATATTTTTTCAAAACCCCAAAATTACCCTTCAAACTCTTAACTTTTTTCATATTTGTGTTTCACTCTTAAAAATTTTAAATTTAATCCCACATCTCAATTTTCAAGATTTTCACACTCATCCTAACAATGATATCAATATGTTAAATTATCGCAAAACTCCTGATAATTTAGATAATAAAATAACATAAAAAAATACATTGTAAGATATTAAAATATAAAATTAATTTGAAAAAAGTAATTACATTCTAAAAGCTCAAATATAAAAATTAAATTACAATATCTATTCATAAAAAAGTAATGTTTATGTACGTGTGTAAAAGATGCATTATATATATATATATACCATATTATAAAGGAAGAACAATACATAATAACTATCTTGACCTCTTGGTATGTTTTATGTGTTCTTCCTAAAATACCCTTATATAAATAACTACATTCAATATTTTGATTTTCTTCAAATTTTCTAAAACACTATTTATTTCATCTAATTAATAATAAATATACCATATTAGTTTAAATATTTAAAATTTTAAAAATATATAATAATTACATATTTATATTGTAACTATATACCATATAAAAAATATTTTATAAAAAATTATATATACATGTCGTGTAAAAAATCGCTAGTATTAATTAGTGTTTGGATCCACCGATGCCTCTGAAATTCTGAATAGATTTAGCTCAAAAGAACAGGAAACCGAACGGGCGGGAAAAGGTTGAGCCAAAATGAGCAGGAGGCGCCTCCGTGTGGTCTGCTCCTCCGATGAAGAAGAACCACCCCCCGCCCTCGCCGCCACTCTCGACATCTCCATTTTATCAAGGACCGCTAAATGACGTCATCATCGATGACATTGAAACGGATTTCCAAACTGTGGGCATCAATTCCTCAAACCATACACCCGACACTAACAATTCCACCACCAACGGCGGTAATACAAATGTTCGTTTCTCCTCTGAACCCATCCCTCTCGATATTTCTGATGACGAAGAATGCGCTATTAACAATAACTCCAACAACCACTCCACTTACAGCTCAACAAGCGACAATAACCAGAGAGATACTAGTAATTATTTCAGAGTTTCAGATTCTCCGGTTAATGGGGTTTTAGAAAGGCTAGGGTTGAGATTGAAGAAAGAATGGTTGGATTCTTGTTTAATCTCGCTACAGTCGTCAGTACCTGGGTTCCAGGGGATGGACAACTCGTTAAAGGCGAAGCTTTGCTTCAAGCAGTTCTTGTGCTCGGACATGAATTATATCGGTGCTGGGGTGCTTCCTTCAAACGTGCATACCTTGAATTTGGTTGATCTCAAGGGGCCTTTTGTCTTGCAGGTATATATGGAGCTATAATATACAGATTTATGTTAGAATGATGTATATTCGTTGTAGTTGCTGGGAATTATGCTATAGCATTAAACTGCTTTTGAACTAGGAAATGTTTGCTTTAACATTAGTAGACACGAAGAATGCCACAGATCCCACTCGCATTTTATGAAAATGTGGTTGGACGTGTGCCAAGTTGATACTTTGATGCCAATTTTCTTGATAAGGATTATGGAATGAAGTTGCTTTGTGGTCTTATTTTTTTGTTGTTTTCAGTGTAAACTTAATAGTGGTAATAATGAGGATTCTATAGGTGGATGAGATAGTGAACATCACCTGCCCTCTTCGTGGAAGGTACCAGAATGCTGGACCAGGAAGCAAGAGGTGTCTCAAGTTGTCTATGACCGATGGTGTCCAGCGTGTGTTTGGCATGGAATATAGACCCATCAAAGATCTTGAAGTCATGGCCCTTCCAGGATTTAAGGTTCCCATACTGTTACTCGCTAGTTTACCTTTTTTATTGAGCCAAATTGGAGGTGGCAGCTGCTGACTAATTACGTATTTCACACAAATTTGGGCAAATTTATGCAGATAGTTCTTTCGAATGTTAACTTAAGACATGGGCTATTAATGTTGGTCCCTGAAGTTCTTGAAGTTTTGGGAGGCTCTGTTGACGAATTTGTTGCTGCACGGCAGAGGCTTGTTAATGAAATAAATAAGCCGCCAAGGGGGAAAAGGTCTCTGATTGGCCTGTAGTATTTTGTTTCACTGTTCTTTTGACAATTCATTTGATTCTCACTGTTTTTAGGTAGATGAAAATTTCCCATTCTTTCCACTACAAACCAAAGAAATCAATTAAAAAATATGACAAGAAAGAAGAGAGATTGATTTTCAACCTCATTCCTTAGTGACCGTATGTTCTAAAATGGATCGAGTAGCATAAAACTCAAGAATCCGCTTACAGGGGTAGGGCAGCAAGCTTGGTAGTTGAAGTCTAGCTTAATCAGTGTTACTGTAGTCACCTTCTATATTAATCTCCTTTCATCTGATGTAGCTTGGTGGAAAAACCTGGAGGTTTAATTTAGGTTGTCTATGATGTACAGAAAGGCCGTTGAATGAAATGAAAGAAATTTTAGATTGTTTATTAGGAGATCCATGCGATGCTCATAGAAATCCTTGATCTTAAAGTTTTCTTTTGTTCCTATTCAATCGAACAGTCTTCTTACTTTCACTGAATGGAAGTTCTATAAATGATACAATTCACTTTTGCATCTTTGGCTGAGTCGTCATTGCTCTATCACCCTCAGAAATAGGTCAGGTGTGGTTCCTCCTCTGGAAACTAGAGCAACTCTTGCAGCCTGGGCACCACATAATACTTCTGTTCTAGGGAATATAGATAGAACCATGAGGGAGAACACCATACCTTTACCAGGAAGAGGACAAGGTATATAGTTTCATATCAGGGCTCTAGGATCCTAACATGTTCAGAATCCACGGTTCTTGGTTTTGTAGTTCTGATGTTTATGCTATCGTACTCTGCAGAAAATGTATCTGGCATCCCTGCTACCGACAGGCACAGACAAGTGTATACAGTCCCAGGTGGCAATAATAATCCTGAGTCTCGCACATTATTTGCAGCCGGGGCATCAGAACGTGTTAATGTTGTGCGGCATAATGACTTACCTACAAGCACACCATCACAGGCTTTTGGGAAAGGTATGTCTATTCAGATGTTTCCAATTTGTAAAACTGTGTTTCTACCAGTATTTGTCGGTCAGCATAATTTTCATTTATTCCTGTTTTGCAGAAACACAGTTTAGCACTCCTCCTAATGCCAGACCTATACAAGACTATGTAGTTCCATCGAGTACAAATAATGGTGCTTCCAGTTCATCTTTTCCTCTACAGCCACAAGAAAATTATACTACTCCACAAAATGTTGATAGAACTGCAGGTATGCCTTTAATGGCTGTTGGGCAAGGTACTCTGATTCATAAAACTTGAAAAGCAGTGTAAATGCACTTTTCTCCTGGCACTGTGCTAGTTCTCCTGATTTAGTTTTATTTATGCTCCACAGGAACTTCTTTTATTATCCCTGTTGACAAGACTTGAAAAGTAGTGTAATTTGATTTGTTTCTCATGGTACTGTACTAGTTCTCTGATTTACTTTTATTCATGCTCCACAGAAACTTCTTTTAGTACCCATCTCGATACTGTGTCTGGAGAAGATGCTGTATCTTCAATGAATGCAAATATTGCTGATCCCAATGCATCGTGTGTTCGACAGCAACAAGAGTTTCCACGGCACATTTACAGACACGTGACACAGGTAGCAGTGCCCATAAAGGCTATTGGACAAGGTAGGCCTGATATGGATGTGTAAACTATTGCCAGTTCTCTATCATCATAATTTCATAATTTTCTTATATTTGCTCTCTGCATTGGTTGCACCAGACATCCATAGTGATTATACACCTGGTGAAGATGTCACTGTTCCAAATAATGCTGAGCCTAACCCATCATCTTCCGTAGACGTGGATGTTGAAGAAATATCTGCGGCCGATGATTTGATACATCCTTTTATGTTTTCCAGAGATAATGAAATCCCCTTCACTTACTTGGCTAGTTTATCTGCTAAGTGGGCGGCGATCGATGACAGTGCTCCCATGATTCGAGGAAAAATAAAGGTGTAATATATGGATCCACTGTTTATTTTGTTGATATCTATATTCTAGTACAGTCCTTTGCTGAATTTGTATCGTTAGTATAACATTTTCTCTGAAGTTAAAAGCTTCTTAGTTGTTGCATTGTGGTATGATATATTTAACAGTTTTTGTTACCTAAAAAGTTGTGAATATCGGCATCTACTTTAGTTAATTAGTAAATGAAAATCTATTCAATACAGGTACTGGCGATGGCTTAAGTTTTATGGGCCTTTGGCTTTGTTAATATGGAATATGCTGCTGATTTTAAGTTGTTCACACCGTTGATTAAATACTAAAATGTATTTATGACCCTGTTAACTAAGCAATTTAGAGCGCACCATGGTGCCTGCCTTGCGTAATTGTAGCCTTGAATTGCTGTATAAACTGATTATGGTATTAACTTTTTGCTGTTGATTCTAGCTGTCCTGAGGTTTGGTTCGGCAATTAACTGATGTATTACCTCAATATGTCCTGTTATATTTACCCTTTCTGTTTGATTTACACCAAACTATTTTTTATCAGTGCTTTATCACTGGTGTGAAGGGATTTCAGTACAAAAAGAGGACCACATATGAACTTCGAGTTTATGCTGATGATGGTAGCCTGATCTCTGAGGTCCTCATTGATCACAGTGTATGTGGCAATCATTAAATCTGGCTCTATTAATACTAAACTAATGTTTGATTGAAATATCTTCCCTTGAGCATTAAATGTAGAATTACCAGTTTCTCCTTTAGGTTGTACAAAGGGGAATAGGGTTCTCTCCTCAGGAGGTTTCAAGTGCTCTGGCTTCTTCAGACGCCAAGCATGTCAGAGATATGAAGGAAACATTGAAACAGTTCCAGATATTCCTAGTGAACTTTGAGGTATAATGGTCCCATAAATACTAGGGCAATTATGTGGCCTCAGACAACTTTCTTAAAAAACCTCTTCATTTGCAAATTCTGTTTAGTTACATTTGCTGATTTTTTAGTATTTGATATTATATCCAATGATAATCGATCCTGCACGGCCTTCATCATGGTATTGAATCTGGTCAGACTCAACCATGAGAAGTTTAAAAATGCTTTTACTTATGGAACTCTGCTTGCTGCCTCAAAAAGGTTTGATGGTGTGTTATCTGATGGTAAAATCTTGCTAGTTATTCAGTTTTGTCACGAGTGTAAATAGTAATGTCTGATCAAAGATTTTCAACGCAAGGGTGCATGTGGATTTGCGCATTCTTCAGTCCCACCAAAGAATAGTGATGTTTTACAATCTTTTGCACCTGAATTTTGATCTTTAAATTCCTTTTTTCCCCAGGGTACAATGGTTCTAGAGATGAGTAAAACTTCTCCCGTCCCAGTTGCTCTTGAAATGACTCAGGGTTCTTCAGCATCCGATGCCAGATTGCTTCTTAGAAGGATAAAATCTTCCAATTCTACTCCACCCAAAATTTTCCGTTCGAATCCTATCGATATCTCTCCTTGAAAGCGATAAACATGAATACTAAGAAACTTGATGCTCGTAAAAGCTTAGACCGTGGTGATGACAGTGGAACTTGGGATTAGTTCTAGCCCGTAACGTATCTTGAAAGATATGGAAACAAGGACGGATGAACCTGGTTCAACCTACACAATTATCTCAGAAATTTGAGGGAATTGTGCGTCATATCCCACTAAAAAATCATGCCTGATTCTACAGCACTCCCTAATGAAAGACAAAATGTTTGCACCATGGCCTTAAGACCATGCCATGCTCTTGTGATCATATTTGTTCTCTGGGCACCAACAATCCCGCTACTCTACCATAATCTGAGTACAAGTTCTCTTAATGGTGCTTGTGTCGCAGGAACTCATTTTGAAAAAAACTACGATCGAACAAGATATCATAAAGAAGAAAATCCTGAAGCACGGTTAGCACTGGCAATGCGGCATATTTCGGAATTTCTCAGTGATTTGGAGATTGTGTTTTCACTTCACCTCTACATTGCCAACGTGCTTGCACCCCCTAACATTCTAAGATTATCGTTTCACCATGTAAATAATTACTGGTGCCATGACAGTTGGATACAAACTCGATAAACATTTGATATGTTTAATTTTTACATTCATCCAAGTAATTTATAATTCTCGTACATATGGCTCTGATTGGATGATTCGAATTGATATGGTTCATTTTCTTGTTTTATTTCTATTGCACAATATTATATACGAGTTAATTGCAGTAAATTGATAATAAAATGGAAGGTTTCAAACAAATGTTTAATATGCAGTGGGGTTTGCAAATTGTTTTATCCGCTTTTCAAACAAAAAAAATCAGATTTTGAGTGTTTCATTTGCTTGTTTCTGCTATTGCTTCTTAAAAAATAAACAGAAAAAAGCAAAAACAGATCATATCATGTTTTTGACTGCTTTAAATTATTAGAGAAAATTTGTAATTAATTAAAGTTAATTAAACTGCTTTTTTATTTTAATAACAAACAATTGATGCTTTTACTTAAAAATAATTTTTTACAACTTTAACAAAAACAACATAGAATTTTTTTGAATAAGCAATTGCACACACCCTTAAACATAAACTCAAGGATAACCACAACCAGACTTACACAGATTTTTTATTTTAATATTGATATTAATATATAAAATTTAACAAAAAAAAACCTAAATTGACAAGCTCAAATGCCTGCAATACACCTCGTTCTTGGATCTTTCACTGAACCTCCTGTTCATCCTGTTCAGCAAAATCAAGCAAATGAAAATAAAATAAAATAAGTATTTCCGTAAATAGATTTCCTTTTAACTGTTGTGGAAAGAGAGTACATATATATATATTTTTTACCATCAACAGGAATTATATTAGATGAATAAAAATTACAAACCGATTCAACCAAAAACAACTAGACACGATTAAACAAACTAAAACAACGAACAATTCATATACCAAACTTATATAATAGATACACTGATTAAAAGACATTAATAGAGTGGATCACAATAAAAGAATAATAACTTTGATCTATCTATCTGTAGAATTATTTTTGCTGTAACTTTATTGTCAACTAAAGATCCTCAAAATTACAAGCCACAAAACAACGTTTATTTTATTAAAATATTAATATTATTTTGATAATGGAGATACCTTCTTAGTACTAACAAAATCGGCAAATTTGTTCTTGGCCTTTTCGTTAGGAGATTTCTTCAAGTGCGTGGCTCCATATTTATTGATCAGCTTTTCCCTCACTAATTTGTTATATATAAAAGAAGCTCCTCTCAGCTGTGGTAGTACCAACCATGCTACAAATGCTAATTTCATATCATACCATATCGGTATCCTGCAACACCACATACAAAATTAAAACATATAAAACCGTACAAAATATGTCAAAAGTTCCTAATATATTTACACCAATATATATATATATATACTCGGAGGCATAATGGGCTTGGAGTTGAGCTATAGACCCACCAATATTTGGAAAGAACAAAAGAAATTTTAAACGAGCTGGCCCGCCCAACCCGCAACCCAACCCATTTGGACCCGCCTCCAGGCGGGTTGGGAAAACCCCAACCCACGGGTTGATGCTAGAAGAATACTGAAACTTGTTTCAAATTTTATCTATATATTAACATTGCTACTAAAAAAACTTGATTGCTACTAAAAAAACTTGATTAGTGACTCAGTATTTTACTCAATTTTGAAATATTTATTTCAACTTTCAAGCAAAATGCTTGCCCAACCCGCCTATGTGGCAGGTTGGGTTGGGCCAGGTCCGCGAGCCTGGCCCATTTTGACAGTTTTAACTATGTCTAGGTAATTTTTAATCCTGACTCAGATATTGGTGCACATATGATTAAATTTATTTACCACTGTAAGATTGGCTGCAGCAACATCTCCATGAGTGTGAAAAATGAATATATAATCCAATAAGCAAGCCACTGCTCATCATCTAATTTTGATGTGCTTTCTATAGCCATCACCGATGCATACCTATTTAATAAATTTCAAGCAACATAGACATTTAATACATACACCGAACGGTTAATTTAAGATTGTGTTTAGATCGAAGGATTTTATCTGTGATAAGTATATGTGTGTATATATTATATAACACTCACAGTGGATAGAGCAGCATCATTGCAGGCCTGTGAAAATTAGAACAAGGCAACATGAATTATATTAACACGATTCTAAAATAAAAATCAGGCGTGTTAAAACACGATATACGTACAAAATGATAAACCAAAAATGACAAAAAGATTTACCCAGCGAGGGAATGAAGGAAGGTGATCAAAGTCCAGAAACGTTCCATATTCTTGTTTCTTTAAATGAAACCTTAAAAACTCCAAAAACAAGCAAGGAAATAGATTGTTCGACAAGATTAAGATTTGTTGTGTGTGTCCGTTTCAGGCTCAAGGAATTTATGACAAAATTTAAAGAAGGGAGAGACAAGGACACGTGGGCGAAATGGGCATTGGCATCAGATTCTTCTGCTCAAAACGTGGCAATATGAAGTTAAGCTGCACCTGCCACGGCAGGAGTCATCATATATGTTTGCTTTTAAAGAAATTAATTAATGATTATTTAAATGTGAGTTGAGGTTGCTTTATTTATTTATTTTATATAGATAGTGAGATTTTATAAATATTTTTAGGTCATTATCTGAATTTGGATTCGAGTTATCCTAAAAAAAGAATATGAATCTTTACCATTTGATTAAGACAGAAGCCTCGGGTGACTTTAAATTCTAACGCATTAATGGGCAGTTCCCTTTTATGCCTTTCCCAATTAAAACACAAACCGCGTTTTATTGTTTTATGAATCATGTTGAGATTTTGAAATCAGTGTTATCTATTTAAAATATATATTATATAGAATAAATAACTTTTGATCTTATGATATAAATTTTTTTTTTAAACATACTCTTTAATATTATAAAATATTGTATTTATTGATACTTGGTTAAATGCATGTAAATTAGTTTTTATTTGTTTTTTTAATGAAGTACAGTTTTCTCAAAGTAATAAATTTATATTGTATTGCTGTCTTGATTTTTTGACAGTTAGTATTTATTAAAATATACTTCACTTTAATAGAATAAATAGAGAGTTTTTAGATTGTTTCTCAATGTCAATATTTTCACTAAAATATATATTTTTTTTTAACTTTAAACAAAAACAATATAAAAGTGTTTGAATAAACAATCTAAAACACACCCTTAAATATTATAGACATACATATAATTGATAATATTGGGCACACATATAAAAAATATGTATGTAATGCATTAATGCACTGGTGTCAACCAAAAAATAAATGTTCTTGAATTGCTGCTTAATTTGCTAGTTTTTTTGCACTGTTTTTTTATACAAATCAATGAAAAATATTAACAAATTTTAGATTTGATGTACGAAAAAATAGAAAAAAACATGTTAAATTCACACATATATATATATATATAAAGAGATAATGTTTTTCTAAAAACTTATAAAATTCACTATCCAAAGTAGATGCGAATGTGCAAAGCCATGATAAGAATGGTGTAGACTACAAAGAAAAGCAAGGTGTGTATTATCACAGCTTTCCCGTTTGTTGCGAAGCTCCCGAATTCGAAGTGTCGAGTAGTGCCGGGGAATTGGAATATGACTCCGGGAGATAGCAGCACGAACAGAAGAAAACCAATCAAAATTGGTGCCCAGTCCGCCATTGGTGTTTGCTAAGATCCAGCAAGCTCTAAATGATTATAATATTCAGGGAACTATTCAACAAAGAATGGGTATATTGGTGTTCATTTAAATATCAGACGATGATGTTATAGATTGGCTGTTTGTTTTGAGGTTCCATCCTTTGATTGCGTTTCAAGAAAAGGACTGCACAAATTAAGGTATCTTCTTTCTTCCTTGTGCTGAAGGAAGCCAAATTAAGGGTGTGTTTGCGATTGCTTATTCAAAGCACTTCTATGTTGCTTTTGCTTAAAGTTGGAAAAAGTTGATTTTAAGCAAAAACATTGAGTGTTTGTTATTTAAATAAAAAGCAGCTTAATAAACTTAAATTAATTACGAAATTGCCACAAAACAATTTAAAGCAGTCAAAAACATGTCAGACCTGCTTCTCTGCTTCTGCTTTTTTCTGCTTATTTTAGAGAAGTATTAGCATAAGCAAACACATAAAACATGCAAAAACTATTTTTTTATCTGAAAAGCAGATAAACAGTTTTCATAAGCAATTGCAAATACCTACTAAGATGTCTTTGATCTTTTGGCTCATAAAACACGTTATTTTATTAAAAAAAAAATTATATACATAACCTTATTTGATATATAAATTTAGGGTAAATTTCGACAATGATAAAAAAAAAAATGACAATCAATCCGATTAACCTGTCGACAACAAAATTTCTTTAGATTTATATAAAAGCGGGGGCATACATATTATTTTGCATAAATTTGATACAGAACTGAAAAATCACATCCACGCTAAAATCACTCTCTCCACTCCATCACGCATATAAAGTTTGTACTTTGTTCCACCAAAGTTGTACTCTTCTATTGCCCTACCATTCCACTTCTCATATTATCACTCCTCCCTAACCAAACCTAATTTCTTTTATTATCCTCCATAATTTCCTAGCAAAAATAGAAATGGAAAACAATCCGCAGCAATCATCGGCGGCGGGAGCGGCTGTGTACCCCCCTGAGGTGCCGTACCACCACCTCCTCCAGCAGCAGCAGCAGCAGCAGCTCCAAATGTTCTGGAATTACCAACGCCAGGAAATAGAGCAGGTTAACGATTTCAAGAACCACCAGCTCCCATTGGCTCGCATCAAGAAGATCATGAAGGCGGATGAGGACGTGCGCATGATATCTGCGGAGGCGCCAATCGTCTTCGCGAAGGCCTGCGAGCTCTTCATTTTGGAGCTCACGATCAGATCTTGGCTCCACGCCGAGGAGAACAAGCGTCGTACGCTCCAGAAAAACGACATCGCTGCGGCCATTACGCGTACTGAAATTTTTGATTTTTTGGTGGACATTGTGCCGAGGGATGAGATCAAGGATGAGGCGGCTACGCTGGGCGGGATTGTAGGGCCTGCGGTCGGTGCGGGTGGAGTCACTGGTGTTCCGTACTATTACCCGGCCATTGGTCAGCCTATGATAGGTCGTCCCGCTGTGGATCAGGGGGTTTACATGCAGGCGCCGCCGCCATCGCAGGCGTGGCAATCCGTTTGGCAGACAGCAGCGGATGATGGTTCGTATACCAGTGGCGTTGGTGCAAGCGGTGGCCATGGAAACCTCGAAGGCCAAGGCTAAATCTGTAATTGAACTTTTCCTTTTATGTGTTTATTAATTTTCATAATTTTTACTCAGATCTGGCGTTTTTGAAGAATTCTTAGGTGTTTTCTTTCAAGGGATTTATTCTTTTGATTGCTGTTCTTCAAGATTTAATATACAGCTAACAATGAGTTGGCGTATTTCTGGGAGCATTGTTTGCAGAGACCTTATAGGTCACGGTCTTTGGCACTATATATACTGTCATAATGCAATTATCACGAGTCACGACACCCATTCTGCATTTTTCTCTCTCCCTGGCCTCTTTATTACCGTTCCTTCTGCTTATCGGAATTCTTATCTCAATGATTGACCTTTTCTGCTACCGTTTGTTGCATTTGCTATTCGAAATTGATCTATCTACACACATCTCTCTGCCATTCCTCGTTCTTGTGTGAACGGATGAACCGGGTCCTGTCATACGTTTAATATACATAAAATATATATCTAACACACTTAACATATGTATCTATATGTATGTATATATGTGTGTATGTATGTTGATGTATGGCATCCCTCCTCCCGTTCCGTCTGTACTGTACCAAATCCATCATGCTCCTGTTCTTTTCATACACATTCAATCTTGCATAAGAAAATTTATCGACTTGTCTTTTTTTTTTTGACAAAACTTGTCTTTCTTTTCATTGTATATACAGATGGTTGTTGACATTGAGTGTTAGAATCTTGTTTCTTGCAGCTGAAATGCTGGTGAAAAAGGCTGCTGACTCGCTGATGCGACATCAAACATTCCTGGCTATGAGCTTCTGTATGACTTGATACTCCAAGAGTTTGTATTAAAAAAACTTGATTTTGTTTGTAGGTACTCGAATTTATCTCTTCAAATCCATGCGTGGACCATGTTTCATTGCAAATTATACGCTTCTGATTTTTTAATCTAATGATCTTGGTTCTTCAGTTTCTTCATATGCTTAAATAGGGTGCGATTTGAATCTTTAGGATTGTGCTTTGAATTTTTTTAAAATCACGCCCAGTCGACCAATGTTGACTCAGATCCACAAAAGCTGTGTCGTGCAAAATCAATAAGTGTGCCATTGAACTATTTGTTTGACCAAAATATACTGCATTGATTGAAACCATACGCATGACCAATTTTAGGCCTCTTCATTTCTCAAGATTTGGGACGTGTAGATTTGTTAGGAGAATGAAATTCAGTACTTTAATCAGTTGAGATTGTGACTTGGGTATATCTATAAATAAATAAACTATAATATCCGTAATAATAGAATCTTTAATTGCACCTTTCTAATATTATTCTATATTTTTTATGACTACACGTGAAAATTGGAATAAATTTTGAGGAAAAATAAAATTTGGGCATGTAGAGAATGTCATCAAATTTGGAATACAAATTCAAGATCAATTTTCACAAATTTTCCTAACCAAAAGTGGGGATATAATTTTTTATAATTTTTAGAACATGTCTTCAACTAGGCAGATTTGATGGTGCTGTGGTAGGGGACGCAGACTCGAACATGAGATCTCCGTCGACTGGTCTGTCTTAAAACAAATTTAACACCTCGTAAAACGGACATATCTCCTCCAAAAAAGAAAGAGTCCCCAAAAATAAAAGAAATGTCTCCACAATTTAGCGAAAGAAGATCGAAGCTCTTGCTCGACTGCTTCCCATTTGCTCCAGCAATTTTACTTCCCCAAGCATGGTAAAATCTTCACTTTTTTATTCTTTCCTGAGTTTACAGGCAGCTTGTATTTTTCTGATTTCTAATTTTTTCCTGTTGTTTACTGGTTGATCTCAGGGGCATTGATATTTCTCGACAATGTATCTTGGATTTATTCTGTATCGTTATTCGATTAAGCTGCGTTTTAGTCTCTCTTTATCTTACATGATTGTGGGAATTAGGATCATAAATGTGGATTGACAATTCATAAAAAGGGCCTGGGCTGGATGAATCATAGCTGATTGCCAGATGAATGATCAAAAGTGTAACGTTTCTGAATTCTTATACTAGTCGAGTTTTTAGCTCTAATCGGACCAGAACTTTTGGGATGTAAAATTTTAATGAAAGTTGTTCTGAATAGTTATTCATTTAACATTTAGTCATTTAGCTTATATTAATGATATGGCCTGATGAAAGAATTGTCTTAAAGAGATTTGATGCTATACATAATGACCACTTCGACTCTGAGCTAAACTCCTTATAAGTGGTACCTCACTAGGTAGTGTGAGGACAACAGTTCTCAGCTGCTGTCCTTCCCTTCGTGACGTGTCATCCTCATATATTTTCATTTATTTTTTCAAATAATCGATCCTTTGTTGCTGCTTTGTTAAGACTTTTGAGTTGTATATAAGTGTTATATTTGTTGACTTTTAATTACATCTTGCAAATTTACTATTTTACTCCTGTTGGTTTTTTCTTTGTATTATTTTTAATATGCCAGGTTGTATCTGGACCATCCAATCAAGAGTTGATCCAACGGTTGTGATGGTGAGAGAAAAGCCCTAAATTACTTGGCTATTAAATCAGATTAAGGGAACAGATTTTGTAGAGGGGAGAAGCGGCAGTTGAAAGGCGATTTCTGGAGAAAGGAAGAACAACGAGAGAAAGGCGAATTTTCCTGGAAGAGATCGAGAAAGCACAAGGAGAAAAAGAGTGGGAAGATACAGATTGAGAGCACACACACATAGGAATATCTTGTGAAGTTTTCTTGTATCAATTGTGATAAGGAGAAGAGAACAGAGAGATATTGAGTGTGTCGTAAATCTTGATTAACTCTTGGATTTTGGTGCAATGGAATCGCTCCCCCTCCCGTGGATGTAGGCCAGGTTGAAGGACGAACCACGTAAATCCGGTGTTATTTCTTTCCCTGCTATTATTTCTTACGTTGTGATTTGTTTTGGTGTTCTGCGTGTATTCTGAAGGATGTCTTGCTGTCTGAATTGATATTGCCGTGAGCTCACATAGTCAGAAGTAGGCTTACAGAAA
Organism: Haberlea rhodopensis; assembly: GCA_907163345.1. Classification (NCBI taxonomy): domain Eukaryota; kingdom Viridiplantae; phylum Streptophyta; class Magnoliopsida; order Lamiales; family Gesneriaceae; genus Haberlea; species Haberlea rhodopensis. The sequence continues at coordinate 66,365 of CAJQUN010001223.1, read as the reverse complement.
CTATACAGATTAAAAGGGATTAATCTTGAATTAGGGAAATTAATCTGTTCTTGTGCGTGAGTTCTTGAAGGTTAAAGACTTGGGTTTCTTTCTTTACTGTTGGAATATTAATTCTAATTATATGCATTGTTTTCTTTACTGCCAAGAAATGAGATTATGCATTTAGAATTCAATTGGATCATTTGGATGTGAATAAAGAAAGAGATCTGATGTTGTGCAGATTGATGGTTAAACCTAATACATGGTTGTATTCTTGATTCCAAAATTAAGACAGAAAACTTAGTTGCATGTGTTTGGATTTATGCTTCTGGAATAGAACCGTTTTTTGGTATCGAAAAGAAACTAGTTGCAACTGATATAAAGATATATCGATTTAAATTGGTGTGATCGGATCGGTCGAGTTTCACAACAATAGGTAATAAGTAATTGAGCTTTAGTCTCCAAATAGAAAATTGTGGCATTGGTTCGGTAACCCTGAATTCTGTTCATCAATTCTTGAAAACTTTGCTCAGAATTGTCTCTTCTTGTCATCTTTGAGATCTGTCCTAGTTGGTCATAGTATAGAAGAGGAGCCAAATCGCTGATCTACAAATCCCCCAGCTGCCTAGAGAACATTTCAATCATCCATTAATGCCTTGATACTCCTTCCCTTTCCACATGGAAGGCCACCACCTGTTGATTGAAAGACCCTGAAACCATGTGAAGAGAATTTTTCTATTTTGTTTATCTAGTTTTGAATATGTTCGCCGTTGCATTTGGGGTGGTCTACCTTAAGCACCCTTGTGATTGCTAGTAGACTAGGGTCCATCACCCCTTCATCCATGGGGCTGTCTCTAGCATCGGAGGAAAAGAACACTACTCCAACTTGTTATTTGTATTGTCAATTCGTGAAATTGATGGGTCGTCTGGCCAAACCCCCAACCCATTTTTGACATGTATTCCTCTATTAGTCAATGTATGTAGTCAATTGTGTCTATGATGTTGCTAGAAGTTCAGCTCCAATTGTCTAGTTGCCTCTGCTATCTCTTCATTACGCATCTTGCCAGTAGTTTTTGTCCTCTACATTTTTAGTTTGGTTCTCTACGAGAGCACAAATGCTAGAAATGCCGTTCATGGAGATTTGATTCTACAATGATGCACACTTTGAATCTGTTCAAATTTCTTATTCAGAAAAAAAAAAACTATAATCTAGATATCTCCATCAACGCAAATTCTCATGGACACACACACACTCTCGCACACACATAGGGTATACTATGACACTTGGAAAACCGGTATACTTTGTGAATTTTCATAAATTGTTGGACTGTACCATCACAATTTGCAAATTGGATTTACCCTCTTTGTTAGCTTAGAGTGCTTTGTTTTTCCTTCATTTTTAGACAACCTCACGGCGTGTGGCAGATATGAAGGTAATGAAATTTGAAAAGAACATAAAGAAGAGAGGGGCGACTGGAGAAACAACTAAAAAGAAAGGGAGTTCTTATCCTGTAGGCCCTGTGGTGCTTGGATTTGTCGATGTCGGATCGTGTTAGTAGTTGTCTTTACCTAAAATTATGTACTTTTTCTATGATAAGAGTAGAGAAGAAGCTTGAAGCTTGAAGCTTGAAGCTTGAAGCTTGAAGCTTTCATTTATGCACCATAATTTTAACTACCTCAATGCCATGCATCCATTTAACTATAATTTGCTGCAAAATTATTTGCAGATATCTTTGTCCTTTAAAATGTAACTCATCCTAGAAATTGTTTTATGTTTGAGCGAGAAAACTTTTACCGGAGTGGTTAGTCATCCTACTCTTGCTGTTGTGTAGGGGATGAATGATGATAGAAACTTGTGAGAGTCCGCTGCACCATTTCAAATATGTCCTGAGCTGAGACTATGCTAGTGAACATTCTGTTAAAATCGTCCCTGATATTATTTTTTTATGTCTTGTGCAAGTTCATGAATTGGGTACTTGTGACTTGAAATTGTTATGTTCAATGAGGAAGGTGCTTGCCTCTGTATATTCCATACCTGATCCTTGCATAATTGTGAGCTTAACTTGGTCGAACAGCAGCTATCTAATGTTCATATGTTGTGACTGTTTGGTAACTGATTGCTATATCAATTTGTTTTTCCAGCCTTGTTTCAGATTATCCTCATGGTAACAAGTGGAGGCGTGGCGTAAATGTGTAGTGAATGAAAAATGAGATTCAACATATACATTAGTTACTTAAGGTGTTGTTCACTTTGGCATGAAATTATTGTGAACTATATGTCTTAATTAAGGTTTTAACCTGGGAGAGCCTTTGGAACAATCGGACGATATCGGATGCAAGACCCGTATCTAAAATGGGATCATGAAGGTTGTGAAAGGCCCGCTTGTGGTATTGAAGGCTGAAAGGCTTACAAGAATATGTATGTATTTATTGGCTAACATTATTTGAATACTAACACCCATACTTAGCCAAGAAATCCTTAAGAATGTCCTTGGACACTTTACCGCCACATTTATAGCAGTAAAAATTATTCTTCTTACTTCTCGATGTGATCTACCATACTTGTGGCTCCCACTGGAGTCACGCTCTGGCGATCTTCCTCTCATCATCGGCAAAGCCTCTGCATGCTTCGAACTTGCCAACCTGTTTTCCTTGTTTTTGCGCCTGCTTTCTTCTTCAAGAACCGCGGCCGCAGCATTGTTGAAGACAAACATATCAGTAGTGATATTATTGGTGAGATTGATGATGAGTTGATCGTATTAATTTTGTAGACTTTGAAGTAGAAGCTCCGCACGTTCAATTTCCTCTATTTTATGCCCCAAAGTAGTGAGTTGGCAAATAGAGTATTCAAAGTATTGATATGGTTGGTCACCGATGAGGATTCCGACATCCGAAGAGTATAAAACCTTCTCTTTAAGAAAATCTTGTTGTGAAGTGACTTGGCCTCGTATAGGTTTGTCAGCGTATCCCAAATATATTTGGCATTTTTCTTTTCAGCAATACTTGACAAAACTTCATCTGCTAGAGCCAAATGCAGATTGACAATAGCATCATTGTTCATCTCATTCCACTTTTCATCGTCCATGCCCTCCTTCGGCCTATCTCCAATAGCCGCCAAGCAACGATCTTTTCGTAGAACTGCTTGCATCTTCATTTTTCACAACATGAAATTACTTCCATTGAATTTTTCAATCTCGAACCGTGCCACCATTATAACAACAATAAAATTGCCTAAAAAAATTATCTCAAAAAATCTTTTCTGATGTGGAAGATCAGCCAAGGTTGCAACCACATAGCATACTTAGCTCTGATACCACTTGTTGGCCCCAGGTGCGGCAACATAATATAGAAAATGAAGAATATAATGGACACCAGAATTTACCTGGAAAACCCCAAAAAAAATTTTAGGGTAAAAACCACGGGCAAGATGAAAAGATTCCACTATAATATTTTGTTGGTTACAACCTCTCACTATCTTTCAAAGAGAATAACACTCTGAATATATGAGAAAACTATCTCACAAATATTATAGAAATACACACTCAAATGTATAGATATGAAATGTATAGATATGAGAGAACATTCTGGAATGGAATGGATGAAATGAAATCCAAAGAGTTGGAAATTTGCATTAAATGCATGAGCTACCAACTGCCAACTCCCCAACCACCATCTGCACAAATTAATTGCACACGGTTTGCCCACTTTTTTTGACAAAAGTGCCGGCAATCTATGTTGGCTGAGTCAAATTTGATGAGCAGAAGGTCTCAAAGGCTGTAACCAGCATAGGTTGGAGCGTTGGTTGTTGCAACCTTGAGAGAAAAATCGTGAGTACATTGCTTATAGAGACATTTATGCTTATGATAATGTTGTGAAGACTGCCATGTCTTCAAGATTTCTTTTTTATGACACTTGGAAAATTCCCTCCGCAAAATCTACCCTTTTTTTAGATAACCAAATGTATAATAATCTGCAAATTCCATTCAAAAATACATCTATACCAACTTTGTACCTTTCTCATTGTTCAGTTTTACTCATTCAGCAAGCTTTTATACTGGATGGAAGTGATCACAGTGTTTGCGATGGTAAGATGCAGCTGCTGATCGTGGGATACCTTCAAAGGTCCTCTCTCATGGTATGCAAGATTGAATTATAAGGGATCTATATGTTTTAGTCGAAGCATCTAATATGTTTTAGTCGAAGCATCTTCTAATTGCTTGGAGACAATATGCAGGGCAATGCATTGAACAAACTTGACATACTCGATGAATATAAATCGACTGCGGATGTTGCTTTGAGTTTGCCTGCATTTTCTCACAAGTTATGCAAATCTTTCAAACTGGAAGATGATGTTGTAGAAGATTTTTATGTGTTGAGTCAGAATACCAAGGATGTTGATTGTCTGATGTTTTCTTCTGCTGTAAAAAATAATGGTGTATACTGAGTACAGTTTCACCTTATATTCTGTAAAATAAAACTCCGATTTTATGCTATGGATTGTGAAACTTAACTAACCTGATCAATGCAATTATATATATGTAATGTTTCGGGATTATTGGCAACGAACCCCCGTGAATTTCTAAATAGACAGATTACGCCTATGTGTTTGAAGACGGTTTACCCAATGTGGTTTGAAAAATATGCATTTTACATCGGTTTGTGAATAATTGCAAAATACATGTGTGTATGTTATATTTTGCAAACTACAGGGAAGTAAAGTCGGTTTTGAAAACCATATGAGATAAACTGTTTATTTATATACCACGGTGACAAAGTGACTATTAGGGATATCACAATGGCTAAAACGTATGTCTTCATTCTTCAAATTTTCTTGAACAATCTTCTTCTCGTAGAAGATCAATTAAAAAAATTGGACAAACAAACATTGCTTGTTTCCATATATTAACATTATTTTTTTGTGGAATGTAGTAGCAGTTTATTTAAAAAGAAACAAGAAAGATAAACTATAATTTCAGACATCAATTTAGAGTAAAATAATATTTTATAATTGGAAAGCAAAAAAAAAATAAAATTTTGGCGTTAGATTATTAAATTTAAATCGAATTCAAATTTATTAAACTCATGCTGAATTCAAATTTTTCGGGTCGAAAATATTTTATGCAATTTATGAGTATTTATATATTTATTTATTAGTGTTAATTTTACTTGTTATTATTTTAATATTTATTTATTAGTTATTATTACTAGGAAACCGTTTTTCAATTCCAGGGTTTGTTTATTTCAATAATATAAATAATAATTATATTTATCAACATATAATATAAAATAAAACTTTATAAAGAAACTTTGAATATAAAAATATTGAATTTTATTTATAAACACGGTTTAATCAATATTTTATAAAAATAACCGAAATCAAACCAAATAAATCGATTTAAATGATTCTTTAAAATACAAATCGGATTTAAACTAATCTAAATTTATTTCTCTATATTTTTCTTATTAGTACTATTACTATTTTTAAAATCAGGGCTTATTTATTAAATAAAAATAAATAAACCCAGTTTTTAGGGTTTTTTTTAAAAAATAATACAAACCCCTCGTTGCCCCTTCAGCCGCCGTTTCAGACAGCGATTTGAGGTAGATTTGTAAAACTTTTATTTTTGATGTATTTTTGAAAATAAATTTTTTTTTTTGTATTATTTTTTTTAAAAAAAACAATTTTTAGTTACCAAATTTAATCCATCCCCTTCACCCATTCTGCAAAACCCCGCGGCCGCCACCAGCTCCAACACCTCTGTCCTCGCCGCCGCTTCCCTCACCTGTGTCTTACGTCATTTTCCATTTCACAGATTAGAGACACCGCCAAGGTTCCTCTTCCATCGGTGCCTTCTCCGCCTCAGCCGCCTCCGGCCTACTATCATCCTCATTTCCGACTATTCACCCTCTCATGCTCGCACTCATCTCTTACTGGGTACGTTAAAAACCTCTATCTCATTTCCTATGTTTGATTATGTTTTTTAGCCCTCTATATGACTTTGGAGCTGTTTAGGCTAGTTTAAAAATTGGAGTTCGATAGGCTCGAGCTGAGATGGAGCCTAAAAATTTCAAATGTTCAAATTATAATCGAGGGCTGGTATATTCTCCGAGCTTGAAAATCTTGCTTTCAATCCACTCGATTAAGTTCATTTGCGTCAAATTGATTCAATTTTGACGGATTTCCTTTGTAAAACAAAATCCCAGCAAAGCCATTCATATGCGAACTATGATTTGAAGCCCTAACCCAAACACTTACAAGGGAATTTCTAGTTCCAAATCTCCTCAAAGCCTGTGAAATCCCGGTTGCCAATTGAGAGTGATAGTTCGCTTTAGCTTTGTATAACAAGAATTGTTTAGTTTTTGTTGCTGAAAGAATAAAAAGATGAGTTTTCTTTCTATCTGGAAGTTATTTTTTATCTAACATGATGAAGTTATTTTCAAATTGCAGAAATTGTGGGTTTCTTTTTGGATGTTTTAGAGTTGAAAGTTTTCTATGAATAATCATAATATTAATAACCACCACTACCCGATGAGGGGAAATTTGGGTTTTGGGAATCCTGGGGGAAGGCCAATGCAAATGTCTATGCAGACACCCTTGAATCATAACCAGCAACAGGTTCCCCATCTGCTATCGCAGAATCAACCTCAAGTCAATCAACCTCAAGTCAGGCCCTATTTTCCTGGACATTTTCAAACATCCGAACCTCAAGCACAGGCATTTCCGCAGGGCCAAACAGCTCAAGTCCATAGTCAGGCACAAGTCATGGCCACCCAACCTCAGGGACACAATAACGTCAGCATTTCCACACCCTCCGTGTCCACTCCTGGGTCTGGAGGGGCAGGAACAGGGAAGCGCCTGAACAAACCACCTTCTCGACCTTCTGGGGGATTATCAACTCAGGGAACTGCCTCCCCAATGAAAACTATGGAACTGACCCCAGCTGCACATAGAGGCAAGCGCAAGGTGCCGGATAAAGCTATCCCGGATAAAGTTGCAGCGATAGTGCCAGAATCTGCTCTTTATACTCAATTGGTTGAATTTGAGTCTCGAGTGGATGCTTCCCTTACGAGGAAAAAGGTTGACATTTTGGAAGCCCTGAAAAATCCTGTACGTGCTCAGAAGATCCTACGTATATACTTGTTCAACACATTTGCAAACCAGACACAGATAGATTCCGTGAAGGAAAATGCTGAGCCACCTTCTTGGACACTTAGGATAATTGGGAGAATTTTAGAAGATGGCAAAGATCCCGCTTTGGAAGGACAAGTGCAGAAATCAAGCTCTTCATACCCAAAGTTTTCAACTTTCTTCAAGAAAATTACTATTTACTTGGATCAAAATCTGTATCCAGATAATCACGTAATCCTTTGGGAGAGTTCTCGATCACCTGTACTTCACGAGGGGTTTGAGGTGAAGCGGAAAGGAGACAAGGAATTCACTGCAATTATTAGATTGGAGATGAATTATTGCCCTGAAAAGTTTAAGCTTTCACAAGCTTTGCACGAAGTTCTTGGCATTGAGGTGGAGACACGACCAAGAATTATCGCAGCAATTTGGCACTATGTGAAAACGAGAAAATTACAAATACCCGGTGACACTTCCTCCTTCATGTGTGATCCACCTCTTAGGAAAGTTTTTGGAGAGGACAAGTTGAAATTTTCCATGGTCATGCAGAAGATAGCACCACATTTGATTCCACCTGAGCCTATACACTTGGAGCATAAAATTAAGCTTTCTTGTTGTAGTCCCGCTGGAAATACTTGCTATGATGTGCTTGTTGATATTCCTTGGACAGCCGAAAGGGAGATGTCAAATTTTTTGGCCAACTTAGAGAAGAACAATGAGATTGAAAATTGTGATGAAGCAATTTCCTCTGCTATAAAGAAAATCCATGAGCATCGCCGAAGGCGAGCTTTCTTTCTTGGATTTAGTCAGTCACCTGCAGAGTTCATTAATTCCTTAATTGCTTCTCAAGCCAGGGATTTGAAGCTTGCTGCTCTAGATACCAATCATGATGTGGAGAAAGAACGTCAAGCAGAATTTTACAATCAACCCTGGTAAATATTTTCTCATTTGTAACTGTAAGAGGGAAACTCAGAACTTTGTTGCATACATATTTGACTTGCTATGTTGCAAGTATGCAATTTTGATGGTTGCTTGAGCGGCACATCTTTTTCATGCTGGTATGTCATTGTGTTTTTCTTCCTTCGGAAGATCTTAAATTAGATACCTAATTTATGACACTGAATGTCTTACCAAAATTACATTAAGAATGAGCGACTTAAAGTCTTAGTTTGCTCTTGCTACACCATTCGATAATTGGTTTGCTCATACTTTTTGCATGAATCAATCAACTGATTGATATGTTGTAGCATTGTGCTACTGTCTTCTGTTTGGGATCTCACTTTGCACTCTGATTTTCTTACTGTGAATACCAATGATATTGATCGTTCATTGTTATGCTAATATTTCAATTCAAGACAGGTATTCAAATATTCAACGTTTGTGTGCTTATATTAAACATTTGATGCATGCTTATTTCTTCCTCTTTGGGGCCATTTCTAATTCACCTTTTTGCATGGGCAGGATTGAAGATGCAGTTATCCGGTACCTGAATCGCAAGACTGCCGCTGGCAATGAACCTGCTGGAATCAAATAGTTGAGCAACCGTTTAACTTGTGAACTATTTTATGGCTAACTTCCTTTACCTTTTGTCTAATTGATATCTCGTTCAATGGCCTTACGCTAGACGGGTAGAGTCAATACAAGTTAGAATGCTATTGAACTGTCCAGACTGTTAATTCATGTTGATACTTTACAGTCTGAAAAAGGCTAATTCAGTGATAACCTTAGACTTCTAGTTCTAGTTCTAGCGGTTCTGTTATTTATGAAATGATGGAAAATATCTGAATTATGTGCTCCATGATTATGCTCCAACCTATCTGTCGGCAAATATGAATGAATTTGAACTCATATTTTCCTCCTTGCTTAGTACTTCAGTAGATCAAGTGTCGTTATTTTGGTGGGGTGATATTAGAACTTGTTATAAGACTTGATGCACTCACTTGATGCACTCTTTCTGCTGCACATAGGACCATATGGTTTTTCGAGTTGTATGGCATGGGAAATTGCTTTTGACGCGGTCGTATGCTAATTCACTTTTTCTGTTTACTGAACGTGCCCCCATTGATTGGACTTTGTCTGTTTCTTGCCTTTATTGGATTGAAAATCTTTGCATGCTAAGGTTATATTTGGTGAAATCCATATTATACTAGACATTTTCGCAAGGGAATAGCCATAACTCATGATAAAATGGAAGCAAATGAATGTGACATCTATCTATCATAAGGTACTTATATTATTGGTCTCATTTCTATATACTCGACCTTACAAACACCAACACATATATAAATATATACATGCATGTATATACATATTTATGTATCTTGGTTTTTACAAACATCCAGTCCATATAAGTTTTTCCCTTATGTTATCTATGGCGTATTAAAGAATCTTAATTTAAAAGGAAAGCTACGTATTCAATCATATTGTAGGAAAATTCTTATGTAGTAAATAGAAAAATGTATATTGTGAAACTAGGATTTTGAGGCAATCACACATTTTTTGTAGGGAAAATTTCGGGTCGGTATCATTAGGTAAAAGATTTTTCGGTCTAGTCACCCAAAAAAAGTTCTTGACCAAACTAACCCACTTATCAAAACACTCTGCACCGCATGAGTCAATTTTGCATGCACCAGATGAATCAATTTTACATGCACCGCATAAGTCAATTTTTGCATGTATCGTATGAGTAATTTTACATGCACCGCATGAGTCATTTTTACATGCACCGGATGAGTCAATTTTACGTGCACCGGATGAGTCAATTTTACATGCACTGCATGAGTCAATTTTTACATGCACATCACGAGCAATTTTACATGCACATCATGAGTAATTTTACGTTAACCGTATGAGTCAATTTTACATGCATCGGATGAGTCAATTTTACATGCACTGCATGAGTCAATTTTTACATGCACCTGATGAGTAATTTTACATGTACCGCATGATTAATTTTTACATGCACCGCATGAGTCAATTTTTACATGCACCGGATGAGTCAATTTTACATGCACCGCATGAGTCAATTTTTACTTGCAACACATGAGTAATTTTACATGCACTGGATGAGTCAATTTTACATGCACCGCATGAGTCAATTTTTACTTGCACCACATGAGTCAGTTTTGCATGCACCGCATGAGTCAATACACGCATCGTATGAATCACATGCATTACATGAGTCTAGTGGTGCATGTAATTTACATGCATCGCTAGTAGGGGTGGATAAATATTTTTGAGTATCGGGTATCCGACCCGATCGGGTCTATAGTTCTAAAAAAAATTCGGATTTCGGGTTTACCCGAACCCGACAAAAAAAAAAATTTGGGTTAGTGTTGGGTTATATAACTATTACCCGAAATTTGTTTCGGGTACCCAAACCCGACAATATTTTTGTACACTTGGTAACAAGCTGTTGTGTAGTTTTAGTTTTAATTCAGGCTCGTTGTGCCATCAGCCAATCAGCATTTACCCATGTTCAAAACCCTATAACTAACATTAATTTTGTTCAATTCTTCTCTCAGGTCCGTTCGTCTCCCTCAATCTCTAACTCAAGCAGTCACGCATGCTTCTCACTCATTGCCCTCGCCTCATCGTCCTCCAGCCAAAACCATATCCTCGCGTTGTCATCGGCCGGTAGCAGACCATGGAGGCGCAGCCACAACCTACAGGGTCGTTTGACCGATAACGCGGTAATCTATTTTTGGGTTTTTCTAACAGATTTTGTGATGATAATTGATAGGCTGTATGCGATACTCGATTACATGTATTTTTGACAGATTTGGTGATGATAATTGTAAATATTGTTATGATAATCGCAGAAATTTATTGTGAATTTGTGATGGTAATTAAGCTGCAATTTTTGTTTTTTGTTTTTTCTTAAAAATGGAAAATGTATGCTTTCTCTAAAATTTCGGGTACCCGAACAGTCGGATATGGATGTTTTATTTTCGGGTTCGGGTAGCAATCTGCTACCCGAATTTTCGGGTACCCGAACCCGGAAACCCGACCCGATGCCCACCCGTAACCGCTAGACATAAGTGGTGCACTTAAAATATAATTTTATATGCACCACATGAGTCAATTTTATATGCAGCGTATGAGTCACATGCATTACATGAGTCTAGCGGTGCATGTAATTTATATGCACCGTTAGACACAAATTGTGAAACTAAAATATAATATACATGCATCACTTGTGTCTAGGGTGCATGTAAATTAGATGCGCCGCTAGATACAAGATGCATGTATATTATATTTACATGTACTATATCATTAGATTGAATCAATTAATGTAAAAGCAGAGAGAGTTTCAGCACAAAGAAGCTTCTGAATTGAATCAATTAATGTAAAAAGCAGAGAGAGTTTCAGCACAAAGAAGCTTCTGAATAATAAATAAGAAGCAATAACATGCGGAATTCGTAGAAATGTTGTAGTATATTAATTCCCCCACAATTTCAATATAATTTAGATTTAACAGTTGTAAAAGCTAAAACAGAAATTGCATATATAAAAGGAAAAGGAAATAATCACACAAGGTAATTAGAACATAGAAATCCTACTTATAGATTCGAGGCTTTCAATTTTTCCATCAATCTCAAGGTTGAATTCTCTGAGACACCCTTTCTTCTTAATATACCGATTCAAAAGGTTGCAAGTATGCATAAAGTTCGATTTTTCCGCCTTTCCTGGCTCCGGTCGTCCGAGAACTGTTGTAATCCCGACATGTCTACCTATAAAAAAACCCTCGATTTATTCAGCTCAGATCTTCACATCTCAGCAAAAAGATTTTGCAGTTGAAATTATTGTACATACTTTTCTTGAATCGAAACTGAACTAATCAAACTTACTGATTAGCCGAAAGGGTTAGGCAAGAACAATCTAGATCTTTGGTAAGTAATATCAAACACCTATCAAAATCTAGAGCTCTGAAATCGGATCAACTATTGTGAAATATGCACATATATTTTGACTGTTCGGTGAATTTTAACACTGCTTGTGTCAATTTATTTGCTCGTGACCTGATTTTCATTCAAGTCTGAAATCGTTTCGTTCTTCGATTGTCGATTGCGGATTAATTGCACCTTTGTAATCGAGACGTCACTAGAGTAATTGCTTCCAGAAAGCTACAGTGCAGTGAATTGTTGATACCTTCCGTGATTTTTTCTACTCGCATCGCACGGTAATTTTGCTTCAATGTTTGTTAATTGTGCCGACTTTTGCTACTGTTGTTGAAGGGAGGGATGTGGAGGAGGGTGACGCGAATGGTGGAAAGTTGGCAAATGTTCGGGGATGAAGGTATAGAACAAGGGTATTTTAGTCATAATAAATGGATTAATTAGATTATGGTTTGATAAAATGGACTTATTTGAAATAAGTTTCTAAAAGATCTATTAGTTGAGATAAATTTTTTTGGGATATTTAGTTAAAAATGTTTTAGAAAGTGGTACTTTATTGTAATTTCCTTTTTTTTTTGTGTGGTCCAGGTCCTTTTAAACCACCAGTCATGACCGGTGATTTGGAACCATGATTCATCCAAATTATCACTTTTCATACCAAGTAAATTACTTACTTTAAAAGTGCGGTTGGTAGGTGTGATAGGATAACTGATGGATATATAATCTTGTGGATAATTTAAATGATTATTAAACTAAAGATAAATAATATTGTTTTTGGTGTCTATGATTAGTAATACAATGAAAAATAATAATGTGTTTTGTATAATTGATTAAATATTGTATAGATATAAAGTAGGTACTAAAATGACCTTGAATGAGTGAGATTATTGGTTAGAATATTTCATACTAGTTTATTTAGAATAATTCTTTTATTCTATAAAATATTTATTTATAAATATTAAGAAAAATATTTCAATTTAATTAAAACAAGGGGAATTTGCATGTAAGTGCTCTTACCAAACAATATTTTATATAAATCTCCATTTTTAAAAAGTCTACAATTAAATGAATGGTGGAGAAAAGGTTTTTTCACTTAAAATCCAATTTTCAAACTTATGATTTAAAGAGGTCTATTTGCATGTCAGAAATACCCTTGTACAATTGTAATGAGAAAACCCTAAAATATAATTGAAAAGTTCGAGGTTTGTTTGGGCGGCGCATTTGAATTTTTTTGAATTCACGTTCATTCGTTTTCTCCACCTAAAAACCTCGAAAATCATTTCAATCGAATTGTTTCAGTGAGGTATTTACGAATCGTGTCTGGTTTTCATTCATGTTAATCGGTTTAGGGAAGTCCGAGAAGGTATTTTATAATTTTATGATTTTCTTTGCTTTCGTATCTGTTGCGATGGAATTTGGATTTATGATTATCTTGAAATATAGAGATGAAACGCAAGTTTTGAATGTGAATCCCACATTTTCATACAGTAAGTTACAATCTATTGCAATCGGTAAATGACATCATTACAACTTTAATGCAATGTCTTTAAAATATTCTGTACCTGGATAACCTAAATATTGTTTGAGTAATGAGGATGATATGAGAAATATGTTGCTTCATTTGGTGACAACTGATGTTTATGATGAAAAAAATGCATATCATTCGGGAAGTAGGAATTGGCAGACTGTCGACGGTGGTGGTAATGTTCCGTTTCAATGTGGTGGTGCATGCGAGACAGGCGTGCTCGCTGATAGTTGGCAAAATAGCGGTTCATGTGAAGCATGTTGGTATACATAAGTGATTTACGTGCATATGGATGTAACTCATCTCCAGGATATGATTATGACCTTAAAATGTGTAATTCTAAAGGCAAAGAGAAGTTATTGTGTTCCGGTTGGGCATCAAATATTAGTAGGGTTGGGCAACAGTTTAGTGGTGGCGTAGAAGAGTTTCGCGGTGAATTAAGTAAATATTCGGTTGATGTTGGGTTTGATTTCAACTATGTAAAAATAATAAGGATATGGTAATTGCCGAGTGTGTTAAAAAGTATGATGAGGGTTGTGGTTTGTTTGTGAATGCTAGTATATCAAGAATAGATATGTCTTCCTACATAAAAATTTTTTTGGAAAACATGCACACATGTGGGCTGAGAGTGATGAAGGACAAATAAAAAAGGATGAGTTCGATTTTGATATCTGAAATTATTGCGGAACGAGTGTCTTCAAATCCAACCTTCTCTGCAATTGATTTATGTGAGTTAATGAAAAGAGATTACGGCTTGTATATAACGTACAATAAGACATGGAGAAGTGTGGAGAAAGCTAGATCTATTGCTTTTGGAAATTATGATGAGTCATTCCAAGAACTCAATTAATACGTTCACACAGTGAGAACGATAAATGTTTGAAGTTTTGTAGAGTTTGAAGTTGACGACAACAACATATTTTCTCGTTTGTTTGTTTCGTTTCGTGCTAGTATTGACGGTTTTAAATGTTGTCGCCAAATGTTATTCCTTGATAGAACGTTTCTTAAATCCAGCTTCAAGGGCACTCTTCTGTCTGCCACGGCTAAGGATATGAATCAAGGTAAATTAATGGTGCACGAAATATTAACTTAACATTTTTCATGCACCAGTAATATTTGTTTGATGCACCAGTAGTATTTGTTTGATGCACAAGTTATTATTTGTTTGTGCACCAGTTATTATTTGTTTGTGCACCAGTTCTTTGTTTCATGCACCAATTGTGTTTATTTCATGTACCATTTGTTTTTAAAATTTCATGCATCGGATAATTGATTCATGCACCAATTGTATTTATTTTATGCACAAGTTATTATTTATTTGTGCATCATTTATTTATTTGTTGTATTTATTTTATGCACCAATTATTATTTATTTGTGCACCAGTTATTTCTTTCATACACAAGTTGTTTTATTATTTTATGCACCAGTTATTATTTATTTCTGTGTCAGTTATTTGTTTCATGCACCATTTGTATTTGTTTCATGCACTAGTTATTTCTTTCATTTGTACACCAGTTATTTGTTTCATGTATTTGTTTCATGTATCAGTTGTATTTATTTCATGCACAAGTTTTAAAATTCCATACACAAGTTGTTCTATACTTTCATGCACTAGTTGTATATACTTTTTTTCATGTACCGGTTGTAATACAATTTCATGCACCAGTTATTAATATCAAGGTTAGCATCAGTTTTAACTCATGGTTTTATCTCGTAGGTTTGTTCCCGTTGGCTTTTGCTGTAGTTGACTCCGAGAACTATGATAGTTGCCGTTGGTTTTTATCTTGTTTGACTAATATTTTAGATAACGGGGAAGATGTTGTATATATATCTGATCGTAATGTCGGTCTGATGGAGGCGTTGCAAGTTGTGTTTGGAGCATCTCTGAAATTGAGTGAAACATACAAGCCCTAGTCGGGGCGAAAAGCTCAAATCAATACAGAAATCTCATTACAAACCTCAAAATTTCAAGAAATAATTTATACATACTATGTTTACAGAAATCTCATTACAAAATTACAAGAAATACAAAAATGTTATAAATACCATATTCTGTTTGAAGCATGCTCTGCTTCGTCTTTCTATTCCCAGCCACTTCCTGCAAATTTTTGCACGCCTTTGGAGCCATGTATTATCGTGTGACAGAGGACGAAAATTGTGTTTTTGGAATCTTAAAGGAATGAGACTTCGATTGCATTAGATGGAAGAAGACTTTGGGATGAAAATAAAAAAGGTTTAAAAAGCTATTTTCCAATCGGTGCAAATTCGAAGTGAATGGAGAATTGTTTGAGAGAGAATGCAATCAAAGATAGACGATGCAAATTGGAAGAGAATGGTTTACTGCCTTTTGGTTTAAAAGTAATAGTGCATGTCTTTTTGGCCCAAAGTGGACTTAAACGAATTAATGTTTTTTTCCTGGACTAGGTTAAACAAATTTCAATCATAGCGGAGTAGCCTGATTTTCTACCTTAAAACAAATTAAATTTATATAATTTATAAATAATTATTTATTATAAGCTTTTATGAGCTAATGTTAGTTGGCACGAAAATTACTAATAAAATGACTATTTTGAAAAAGTTGCACTATGATCGAAAAGACTAAAAACACCATGCAAAAAAAAAAAAAAAGACTCAAAATGCAACACAGAGTTCTTGAACAACCTCAAAAAAATCAGGAACCAACAAAAAAATGAACAAAAATAATAATTATAACTACAAGAGTTCTTGAAAACCTCAACAATCCTATAACATACGGCAACACAAATATCCATAACATAACCACAAAGTGTAGTGCTATCTCATATAAAAATGTCAAGAGAACATATGCAATACTAAGATCCTTCAAAGCCTTTTGCAAATCGTCCGATGTCGCAGAAGCAGCAGTGGATGATAAGCTTTTGGCAAATATAAAGTCCATATCTTTGAGTGAGAAGTGATGCTTTTGAAATTTTGTCCGCCAATGATTCCTCCGTAGTTAGATCTTCGTGACTCGTGGGAGAAGCTTGGCTTGTTCAACTCCTAACTCATTTACCAAAAGAGCTATTTTCATCACGGGGCATATTCATATCAGGACATGAACCATCAAAGGAAATGCTAAAGCATGCTCTGGCATTGATCTGTGCAGAAACATTAAAACACGAATAAAAAAAAAATGTGCACAGAAAGAACTCCATTTAAACTCACTGGTGGAACTTCAAAAATGATATGGATTGAGATATAAACCTTTTTTTTCTTATGTTGTTATGTGTTGTATTATGAAGTCCCAAGCATGTTAAGTGAATGAGGTATGATGGCTTTTGGTGTATGTTGAGTTACCATGAGATATATGCACATAAATGGTGATTTCTCGCGTTTACAGAGCTCCTCGATCGATCGAGCATGGCAGGGCTATTGGCTAGGAAGATGGTGTTTCCTCGATCGATCGAGCAGACTTCTCGATCGGTGAGGGGTCTCGATCGATCGAGAAGGGCAGCGTCTTGGGTGCCAAAATGGATCGCCTCGCGATCGATCGGGCGATGGGGCCGATCGATCGCAAGGCATATTTTTGTGGTATTTATGGATTGTGGTTTAATTGATGAGATTTTTGATATTGGACTATGAATTGACATCTAATATTGTGTTGTGCACTTGTGTAGAGCCTTCCCAGGTAGCAACACAACGCAGAGGATAAAGTCCTGCAACACTCTATATTTTGAAAAGGTACGTAGAGAGACGTACGGGCATCCAACGGTAACATGTATTTTATATACCTATTGGATTGTGCATTCATTTTCTAATAATCATAACATCTCTTTTTCAATACAACAATATGATACATCAGTCCAACCTTCTATTTGATGCACCCTCAAATGTAGGATACATATTAACATTATACACTATCTGCCATCAATATTACTTACTTCCTATGTAGTTAAAGACACAAGAGAACTTTTTTAATATTTTATATTGTTAAATTAATAGATAGATCATGATGCTTTTACTCTTGTCACTACCAACAGCTGAGAGAACATATACTGCCATCAAACACAGAAGGAAAGTAGCTTAAAATAGTGGGTGATTCTCTCGTTTGTTTTTCTTATCATGCTTTCAACCAACTGGTATAACTGTGTAAAGAAGACCAAAAAACAGAGAGTAAACCAGCAGTATCTTGGATACCCATCTTAACTCTCAAATGACATAGACAATATCATATGCATATGAATGTAGACAATCCAACCCATTAAGAATTCAAGGACTAAAGCAAAACTAATCATGCAGTCTGAAATTACACTTTCTATAGAAGAATCATAACAGACTAATGAGTAAGAATCAAAGTTGAACATTTCTCTCTAGAAACCGCACAAGATCACGAACTTGCCTCAAATCAGAACTCTGAATTTGAAACATCGATAAATCAAACTGACGGTAAAACTAAAGACAAACAAAATATTTATATCCAGTGATAACATTACGAACGGACCGTGGAATCTTTTGCGGAGCCATCTTCATCCTCTATACACGTAATTAAGGATGGATTTATCACTAGACTGTCAGTATTACCATTACTGAAAGAGGCAAACACCTTTCATACCAATCTGAATCTTGCTTGATGGCAATTTTCTTCGCTCCCACTCAAAGGAGAATAGACGAACCCGTCTGGGTATTGCACAGGGACGAACCGGTCGATGTTTTCCTCGTCGCAAGTATGTTCAAATTCTTTGTGTTGATGTACTGTAGATAATGGGTTGTGCTTACTAACCATTTTTTTCTAGTGGTGGAAGGATTAGATAAAATGAACCAAACAAATGATTATTAATTTTTCACCCCACAGACCCATGTAATGCTGCCTACCAAACAGACTGTACACCTTCAGTGCAAGACTTGACCCTAATAATGAAGACGATTGGTTCTCTCATTCACCATATCATGTTTTTTTATTTGACACACTTTCGTGGAAAACATTTTGGGGGCCCGGTGTATGTACCCATCCGCATATATTTATCTATATATATATGTATGTATCTATATTCACTGGTGCCCACTCATTCAAGAATTTCCCCACTTTCACCATGAATTTCCCCACTTTCACCATGTCATATTATGTGCAATTAAATTATGCCTTTTAGCAAATACACCCCATTTTGTACCACTTTATATATATATATATATATATTTTTAAATATACATGCCATTTAAAAATGAGTAAAAAGACGTTAATACAGTTAATAAAAATTTCAAATTTGTTATTTTTTTTATTTATAAAAAAACATGTTCTTCATAAACTTATCCTTTTAAAATCTTCAAAATTCTACTTTTTTCAAAAACACTATTATTTCAATAATTTTTAAGGATATTAGCTATAGTTAAAACTCGATAAATGAATGTTCGATAAAGTAATAACCTCGTTTATATAATAATTTCTTTCGATCCCGTCTTAGACCAATGGACTAAAGTAAGACCAATGGACTAAAGTAATAACATCGTTAAATGCATTAAGTAATAAAAATATTTAAATTCAAGGGCCAATGAAAATATAAATTAATAATTATATATATATATATATATACATACCAAAACCTTTCATTAACAATACTCATTTAAGAATCATTTCTTCTGAAAAAATGCATTTATAGTTGATTATTTTTCTTTCCACCTGAACCAAAATGAGCATTATTCATAACTTTTTGCAGTGTAGACACAAATCATGGTATATTTTGTTCATGTTGTAGTAAGTAGTTATTTAAGGTGACCATTGCTTGAAATGCCTCTTTTAACGATACGTTTGCGACAACGCGACTATCATTTGGCTCTAGATCATTTTCATCATAATTGTTCATTACTGTCTGGATAATTTCTTCGTCTATAGGCGATTCCATAACTACATCGTTCTCGCTAGGATAGTTCAAAAGATGTTTGGCATCCATCACATTTCTATAGCGTAAATTAGAAATGACATAATTTAATCATTGGATGTCTTCATCTAATTGACCAACTTCTGGTTCAAGAACATTACCTTCTTCTGACCGAATCTTGCAATGCCGAAAACATTTGCAATTGTTGTTGCCCCACATCAACTTTACAAGCCATGCTAGCAAAATCAATATCATTCAAAATATAAATTTTTTCAGGATTTGGTGCTTCAATCTCAAGGCTCTGCAAGATGCTATAATCAAAAACGACGATAATGAACTTTCAATGCTTGAATAATCTCAGCATCACATGGTCGGATCTTAGATGTTGTGTTAGGAGGCAAGAAAAATAACTCTACATTGATGAGCTGGGCAATTGTCTACTATCATTCTTATCCTCACAAATTGCACTCCTCATTTTGTTGGTTAAAGTTGATTTCTTTACTCCTTTCAAATGATGAGAAATAATTGGAGGAGAAAAGAATGTGTATTGTACTTGAAATATATTTTCTACCTTTTAAGCTAAAGAATAAATCTTTTCATATTCTACAGATAAGTTAAAAGAATGTATGTACATGAACTTAGTTTTCAATGCATTAAGTTTCACTAAAAGAAATTGAACTTCTCTAAATTTTTGTAATACTTTAATTGATGTCTTTTAATTTTCTTACAACATACAATATATGTATTTTACAATGAAAGTTATATATAAAATAATAAATATTGATTTACCGATATATAAATAATTTATTCATTTGTCGATAAATATAATTTTACTAAATAAATATTCTTTTGAAGTCTGAAGGATATACATTTATCGAGGTTTTAATAAAGAAATTCATAAATGATAGGTTGTTGATTAAATTAATTAATAAATATAATTGCTTTAGAAGGAAACCACCTGCCACCTCATAATACTGTAATTGATGTCTTTTAATTTTCTTACAACATACAATATATGTATTTTACAATGAAAATTATATATATAATAATAAATATTAATTTATCGATATATAAATGATTTATTCATTTATCGATAAATATAATTTTACTAAATAAATATTCTTTTGAAGTCTGAAGGATATACATTTATGGAGGTTTTAATAAAGAAATTCATAAATGATAGGTTGTTGATTAAATTAATTAATAAATAAATATAATTGCTTTAGAAGGAAACCACCTGCCACCTCATAATAATATCGTTCTTTCTTTGTCTGATCTCCACTCTATAGCAAGTGGCCCAAAGTGAAAGTCGGATGAGTGTGATCGTTAAAATAGTAATCCTACGGATAAGAACTAAAAGAAGCACCCGATTTATCCTCTTCTACTTTGACTACACTGCAGCATCGGGACACGTGTCACCAGATCAGAACCAACGGCCAAGAATCCCAAGATCAACTAGCAAACAGCCACGTCCCACAGTTTTACATTATTTTATGATAATGATTATGTAGTATTGGTTATTTTACATGTATTCTGTTCTCCGTCAACTTTCAAGATTGTGATATTTCGTAGGTGGATTCCATTTGCTTCGTTAAAAATCTTTTCTTGATCACTTCAGAGTAGTGAAAGTTTGTGTTTCTAGGTGTGGGTTGTGTGTGAAGACATATATACACACAAATACATATATTATACATATAAAAAATGGTGATGGAAGAAAGCGAAACGCCGAGGAGCCCAGAAGCTAAGGTGGGTATGCAAGTGGAGGATTTATGGGATATTCAAGAACAGCAGCTGACACCTACTGAGAAGCTTAATGCTTGTTTTGAGAGTATTCCTGTTTCTGCCTTTCCCCCTGCTCCTTCTTCCCAAGGTAATCGTTGATTCATGAAATAAATTATATACTGTTATTCCTGGTCTTGATTGAGAATTGGGTCATAATTATTTGTAGATTTGAGTCTCTGTTTTTGTAATTTTGTGTGTGGTGGTGAATATGGTGTATGAACAGGTGGTGATTTAAATGATTAAGAATTTGGGTCACAGATTTTGAATCTACGGAAGGATTAATTTGTTATGGTGAACTTGGGATTCGATTTCTTATTTAAAGTCACTGTGATTTGGGATCATGGTTCACTTTACAATCATACTGTTTCCCTCACAAGTACTTTGTTTCTGTTTGAAGATATGCTTGTGCTGATATATATTGGATTCAAATGATTGAGGACAAGAATCAAGAAAATTGTAGTTTATATCTGACGTTACTAACTGGCATATATTCTTGTTTGTGCACAAATTATCGCTGAAACCATGATTGATTGTCTGTGTAGATGTCTTCTGATAGTATGCTCTGAAATTAATAAGATGCGCTCGTTAAAAATTCTTGGGTAATGTTATGTTAAATATACTTGGTCTTGGGAGTATGCTAGATGCAATAGCATGCTTTATATGTATCTTTATTATCTTTCTTCAGCCATTCAGTTCCTTTCAGATATGGGGGCTTAATTCTAAGCAATTCCTTGTGCAGTTATTGAGATAAGTTCGGATACAAGTCTTGCGGAAGCCGTTAAATTACTTGCCCGTCATAAGATCCTTAGTGCACCAGTTGTGGATGTGAAAGCACCAGAAGATGCCAGTTGGATCGACCGATATATTGGCATTGTAGAGTTTGCTGGCATAGTTGTTTGGATATTACATCAGGTTTAGTTCGATGTTTTATGTCCCATGAAAATTATTTTGTTCTCTGAATTATAAATTGAGAATTAGAATCGTCAGAACAATATCTCAAGTAGACAGTTATTTTAACTTTGGCTGCAGTCTGAGAAGATGGAAGGCAGCAACACTGCCTTTGATTCGGCCATAAATGGCGCAGAAGAAACTGCTGCCTCTGCTATTGCTCAAGCAGCTAACGGGATGTCTTCTCCACGGTTTAAAAGTATGCATCCCGACTCTCCTACGGCAACTTGCGGGAAATTTTTTGAGACTCTTACTTCTTCTGATTTCTACAAGAACACCAAGGTTATTAATCTCTCGACTCACCACTTGTTATGATCTCATGTTGGCAGCATAAGGATTTTAGAGTGTCTTAATAGGTTTGAGTATCTGTCCTACATGATAAGCTAATTTCTTTAGGCTTAAACTTTTTTCTTCTCGAGGTTAACACCTAATATAGGTATTCTCATTGAACATTGAAGTAGTGTCCATAATAAGACCCATATTTACGTTATTGGCTTGATTAATGTACATACATCGAATGCTGATATATGTTTGAAAATCTTTCGTAGTCAACCATGTGTGCATCAAATTTGCAAACAAGAAATTGTGGAGCGACTAATAATCCTAAAGAGTCTCTCATGCCTAATAAACTAGTTTCTTGGCCTTGTGGTTCTCTCTAACTCACAGCCTCGCACCTAACTCTATGTACCTCAATGGATGCATAATCAGGTTGGCGATATTTCTGGATCTTTTCGTTGGGCTCCATTTCTCGCGTTGCAGAAAGCAAACTCTTTTTTGACTATGCTCCTACTGCTATCAAAGTACAGAATGAAAAGTGTCCCTGTGGTGGATTTAGGAGAAGCAAAGGTTGATAATATCATCACTCAGAGTGCTGTTATTCACATGCTCGAAGAATGCGCCGGACTTCATTGGTTTGAGAGCTGGGGTTCGAAGAAACTTTTTGAACTCGGTCTTCCCCTTATGAAACCTAGACAATTGATCAAGGTACTTACCAAAGACATAAACCTTAGACGGACTCAGCATGTTCTTGTTTTAAATAATTTTATGCCAAAACTTATAATTTCTGAGTTTGCTTCCGATTTAATATGTTTCGTTTGCCATGTTCAGGTAAATGAAGACGAGCCTGTGCTGCAGGCGTTTAAACTAATGAGGCAGAAGGGAGTTGGAGGGGTGCCGGTGATAGAAAATGGAGGAAGTAAGGCAATTGGTAATATAAGCATCAGGGATATCCAATTCCTTCTCATTGCACCTCAAATTTACAGGGAATACAGGTCTCTTATATTTGTATAGATTCTCGTATATTTTTTTATCATACTTGATCTCGACTGAAGTTTGATAATTTTGATTACAAATGCAAAAATTAGCTTTTTAGTCATACTTAGTTGGATTATGTTTGTGTGTGTACAGATCTATCACTGCGAAGAACTTCTTGACAACTGCTAGAAGCTATCTAGAGGAGGAGCGTAAGAACGAGTCGCCACTGCTGAGCAGCATGGTAACATGCCGGAGAGACGACACTTTAAAAGAGGTTATAATAAAGCTCGACTCAATGAAGATCCACCGAATATATGTGGTGGATGGAGGTGGAAACCTGGAGGGTGTCATAACCCTGAGGGACATAATCTCGAAATTGGTACACGAGCCTCGGGGTTATTTCGGGGATTTCTTCGACGGGGTCTTGCCACTGCCTGCAAATAGTAGAGTTTAACTTGTTGCAAACTAGTGTTGAGTTCTTTTGTCCTATGCAAGAATCTGTGTAGGGCAAATAGTAGAGTTTAACTTGTTGCAAACTAGTGTCGAGTTGTCTTATGCAAGAATCTGTGTATGAACATATTCCAAATGAGGAGGTTTAGCTGCTTTGTTTTTCTTGTAATTGTGGAATAAAATTCTGATTTGGTCATTGTTTTCTTGCACAAAGAGACCTCTACCATCCTCTCCACGAGTAACTCACAGCATATGAGAATATCTTTCTTTGGGCAAAAAACAAAATACAACGAGAAAGGGAAAAAAAAAAACCCCTCATGAAGCAGGCTAAACAGAATCGAATCTTGTTGCTGAAGACATATCCCGACTTCCTCCTTTTCAACGCAAGCATCAGTTTAGATTCACAACAGAAAAATACAATTAAACTACATCGTGAACACAAGCCACAACCAGATGAATGAATTAAAGAACTATGGGAATCGACTCCCAAATATCACCTGCTGCCCATCCCGAAATGCAATTCGTGATAATAAATACATCAAGCATATATAGTGTCACGCCCCGAGACCGGGGTCGATAACACCGACGTTGATTTTAAATACAATTCAAAATCAACAAGCCTCGTAATATAGAATTCTACGAAAACCAGTCTATTATTCCATAAAAATAAATAATTCTTACAAATATCAGCGAAAAACTTCAAAAATAAATGGCAGCGGCATCTTGAACAACATCAACTAAATCATTATCTCCAAAACTGATTTGATCTTCGTCTTCGATTTCTTATTCGCTTCTATCTAGGGAGTGGGTAAGGGGTGAGCGTTTTGGAAAACACTCAGCAAATGGGGGATAATTGATGCGACACTATAATACTTTTTCATAATTTTCCAAAACATATATCATAATCGGACATAAACTGATATCAATACAGAAACATAAACTTAACAGAATTGCTCTAATCAGAGCCAGAACAGAACATCATATCAGAATCATAACTCATATCACAACATAGATCCATAACACCGACAATCTAGAGGGACTTGCATAGACTCAAGTGGTGGCTCCCGTATATGTAACACTTTGTTCCACCGGCTCAAGTGGTGGCTCCCATGACGTGGCACTTTGCCCCGCAGGCTCAAGAGGTGGCCCCCGTACACGTAGCACTTTGCCCTTTGGACTCAAGAGGTGGCTCCCATCATACGTAGCACATTGCTCTGTATAACCCTTCTTTCTCGATGATCAAAATTTATTCTCAGGACATCGTAGTTTTAAAATATATCACATATTCGATTGATATGATTTTCAAAATTGAAACGAATATATATAACAAAGCCCACTTACCTAAATCATAAACGATTCTTGCGTGTTTCAATGAAGTGGCAAAAACGTGATGAATTTCCTCTCATTTCCTTGCTGAAAATTTCACACATTTTAGTGTATGCTAGTGTGTGTTCGAAAATTGTTGAATTGTGAGGTAATTGATTGACTCTTTAACTATTTATTAACTTGTTTAATCAAGAGTCCTAGTATAATACTATCTCTTGATATTATAATTCAATATTATCTATCAACTTTTTATTGTTTTAAAACTCTACAAGATTAAATTATATAAACTAAATATTATATTTTGTACAAATCAATATTATCTTTAATACAATTCAATAATATCCTTTAATTTATAATATTATCTTGATATCAAGTAGTTGTGTTTGACTAAATTCCGGGTAATTGAGCAGATCAAAATACCGTGTAGTTGAGTTGACCAAAACTCTAGTTATTGACTTGATTGGAAAAACCGCGTTCTTACACATAGTTCCACATGTTGATGATATGGTACATGTACAAAATTATTACAGTATAGCTCAAAGGTGTAAATACCTCCCTCTCAGAACAAATTGTGTCCAATACACTCACTCCAACAGTGAAGATCACATCAGCAATACCGGTCACCAGAGTACTTCTATGTGCTTTTTCTTCTCATGTGGTGCAGAATAAGGGGAGTTCCTTCAAACAGATCCAACAAATAACTCTCTAAATCCTCAGGAGAGTATTTGATGTATTTTCCAGCATGCCTCCCACTTTCTAGTTGACTCCCAAACCTTCCCAAGAATGATCTGTATGCCGGAATCACTTTTTCCGAAATTGATATGCGAAGCTCTTCTCGAAGCTGAGGATCTGGAACCTTCCAAGCAGTCTGAATCCTATAGACATCTTCAAAACAAGTATTGAAGTTCTTGAATCTTTCTTTCAGAACCACCTTTGCCGCTGCACTACTTGAGCTCCCGCCAATCCCTTCATCTTTCAAACAAGATAACACCTTGCTCCATGCCGCTCTAAGATAATGTGTAGCATGCTGACGAATTAGACCTCGTCGTTTTTTAATCCAGTTATCTCCCAAAACGTTTCGGAGCTCTAAGTCCTTCGCCTTTTGTACAATGTAAAGTATGTTGTTCATCAAAAAAATATACCACATTGCACCATCCTCATATATTCGTGATTTTTCCTCAAGATTTGATTCCAAAGAAGTTATCAATGCCAAGAGGCACTGAGCAAAAAGAGACATGTTTGTTGTCTCCAAATTAACATTATTCTCCTTTTCCAATCCTGAGTTATCCTCCACGGGCTCCAAGAGTGAATTAAGAGTATCACTATAATCCACAAGCAATTTTGTATAATTCATAACATATCTAGTGAGTGGATGAATCACACCATTCTGCATCGGCTTCCTCGAAGCCTCCCCTTGAACAGCATTCTCAAACTCCACAAAAGTCCCAATTGCAGCCTCACAGAGGGCATCCAACACTCCCTTTGCCTCACTACACACCATGTCATCTGCATCTTCATCCATAAACAGTGCCTGTAAATCTGGTAAACCGCAGCCAATGCATCATGCATATCAAGAATCCTAAACAATTTCTCAGTAGATTCTCCCAACCGCAACTGCCTCTCCAAAATTCAAAAACTGCATCACACATCCTTTTGATGTTTCCAAGAAGCACACTTCCTTGATCAAATCAGACCCAGTAAAAATCTGATCACATAAACATTTCTCCGCATATAAAAGACCCCGAACAACTAATTTAACCGATGGAACCCACTTCCTCATCTTATCATACAAGGACCACCACTCCATCCTCTGTACTTCCTTGATGCTCAATTTCTCCACTCCAAGAATATTCAAACACTCATCAAGAACATCACGGCGAACACTACAATAGACCTGGCTGCATTCCTTCTCGTAGCCAGACTGGATCATCCGATCTGCAATCTCCCTAAGATCAATCACTGCGTCGGGATGGATCAAGTCGAGGTTCGACATATAATCCCCGCCGAAGCTAATACCCCTGCCGTGACCGTGATGACTATACCTAGGGTGTTCATTCGAAATTCCGGTTCAGTTCGAACTATAGTTTTTTTTTTTGATTTTTTTTTTGAACTTTTAAATTTTTTTTTTGAAATTATATGATTAATTGATAAAAAATTCAACGTAAATATAAACATTAATACACCATTCATTGGATTCAAATGAATTCTGAACATTTAACCTTTTAATTTTAAACTTCTAATATTATTTTGAAGTTATTTAATACAAAAAATCGAGTTTAAATGAGACAACAAAATAATATATTATACTTGAAACACGTTGTTAATTTACGAATTCTTATTAATACAATCAGGAGCGAAACAATTAAAAAAATATTTAAACCATAAAAAATGTTCAATTTTTTTTTATTTTTTTAAAAATTTCGGTTTTCGGTTCGGTTATCGGACCCTGTAACCGAAAACCAATTTCTTTTTTAAAAAAAACGAACCGAAAATTTTCGGTTCGGTTTGAACCGAACTTTTTCGGTTCTGCCTGGTTCGATCGGTCGGTTCGGTTAACCGACCGAACCGGGTAGAATCGAAAAATTTCGTTCGTTTTCGGATTTTTTTAAAAAAAATTCGTTTTCGTTTACAAGATCCAGTTAACCAAAATTTTAAAAAAATAAAAAAAATTTGATGTGTCAATTCAATTTTTTTATTTTGATGTTAAGGAACCCGTAGTCGCTACATTTTGATCTTTTGATGTATACTGTGTAAATCCTCGGGCTGATACAATAATTATAAATCACACTAGCTAGGTAACTGCATTAGCCACTAGGTAAGTTCGGTGCGATATGTTCGATTGGGGAAGTATTTGTATGGGAATTTGAACTCGTGACTAAAGATCTCTACAGTCACCTACTCCACCAACTCGTTCAGTCCGTGAAGGAGAGGTGTCAATTCATTAGATTTTAACAACTTTGTTTTAGCTCGACAAAGATTTAAATAACGGGTAAATTTTAAAATTGCTCCAATAGAATAAGAGTATTCCTAAATTATTTTAATCAATACTAGTCCAAAATTTTAGGATTTGTCAAATATAATCTCATAAAAATTGTATTGTATTAAAAGTGATCTCAAAACTCCCTATTCAAAAAGAGATTACTTTTGATAAAATACAATTTATGTGCGATTGACCTAAAAGTTTGAAACTATTGATAGAAAATAATTTCTATGAGACTATTAGTCATAAAAGTTTGAAAATAGAATTGAAAGCTTTTTTATGAGATTATTTTTATAATTCCCTCTTATAATAATAATTTTATTAACATTTTTCAAAATAATAGTAATTATTATAATTCTTCGTTGTTCTTGAAAATATTGTTAGGAAAAAGTTTTTTCTGAAAATTAGATATATGTTTGTCACTTTTGGGAAAAATGTGTTATTATTATAATTGTTATTATAGATATTATTTGTTAATAATTATATATTCCATAATCTAAAATATTTTATGATTTTATATTTTAGTTAATATATGATTTATTTAGGTGGTGAAAAATTTATATATCAGAACAAAAACCAAACAAGCACGTAGGTCAAAATTTTGAATGAGATGGGTGGAATATGGGATATTGTTTAATTAGAGTAAACTAAATTGAAAAAATAATAATAATAAGATCATTCTAACATAAAATATTCAAAAGAGAAATAAATATTCTAATTACAGCTCAGCCCAAAAATATCAAGAAATAACAATGGATTCATTTCTTATTGTATATATATATTTCTTTTTAAAACCTTATTGTATATTCAATTCAATTACATAGAAAAAGGTTGTCATAATATAAATATTATTTAAAGGTTGGAGTGAGCAATTAACAAAAATAATTTTGACTGAGTACCCAAAAAAAAATCTTTGTTTGAACTCATACGCCTAGAATTTATAATCTAATAACAATTTGGATTAGTTTGGTATTTGTACACATATGGAAGCAACTGCCCATGACGACAAAAAACAATTGTTACGACAAAAAACAATTGTTACAATCATTGTTTATAATATCGATCACGAAAGGATCGGAACATTCATAGCACATTGTTATGATTTTAATCCTAATTCTAGAATCTGATAATGACTTTTTAAACCAATGAAATCATATTCAATATGGAGCAACGCGTATGTCTCAAATTGTGAATGATGAATTCTAATGATTCTTGATCTTGATGGCATCAGAACTTTGATCACTCAAGATCGAACCAAATCATCATTCACTTACTTGAACTTCTGGAAACAAATCAACACAAATTTCACAGACAACCGAAAGAATAAAGCATACAAATCAAGAAACCAAAACTTTAGCCAGTAACTCAAAGAAATCAAATCGAACAAAACAAGAACAAGACATGAGGCGATTTTATGTGGTTCAGTTATAATCAACCTACTCCACGGATGAGGACGATATTATTGATTCAATCACAAGTGCAAGATACAATGCAATACACACTTTCAAAGAAAAGAAATATTCCAAGAATCACTCATATGGCTTCCAATGACTCGTCATAGAATAATTCTTTTTCTTCTTCTTCTTCCTCTCTTGTATTGCCTCTCTTGTATCCCTCAGTATGCAAGGCACGCTCAATCTACTTTCTGGAAAAACTTCTCTAATGCTTCGTGTCCCAAAGTTCATTCATCATTTCTCTATTTATACAGCAAGTTAGATTTCTTTTGAGCAACAGATTACAGTTAATTTTGTAACCGCTTTTCACTCCCACTAGTTATTAAACTAATTGCCATTTAATTCTGTAATGTCCGAAATAATTATTAATTGTGCAATTGATTTAATTATGGTGATTATATGATATGTCGAGATTTAATTCTTGGGTATCGGATTTCGGAGCGGAGTTGGGATAAATAATTCCGGGATCGAAATTATCATGATAATTAACACCGAAACTGTGATGCCCTAGAAATAATATAAAATTATAATTGAGCATTAAAAATAAGAAATATATTGGTAAGTGAATAATATAAATGAAATATAGTAACAAGGTGAAAGACTTGATGAGTCATCTTCTTAATTTGTATTATCTTACACCTGGTGTCACACAAATTAAAACTTATCCAAAGCCTTCCACTACAGCCCATCGAGTCTGAGAAGACGAAAAAGCAAGAAGTGACAATTATGCCTCAAATTGGAATTTCTTAAGCATCAGTTTAAGTGTAATTAACTTTAAGTCAAAGTTGATCAAGGTAAATGTCGATGATTTCATTGTTTTGTAATTCCTTTTTGGCATATTATGGTGGGATGGTTCGATTCTTTTCGTTAGACTTCTAGTGTACTGTTTGATTTCATTTAATTCATGATGAAATTGAAAACATGAGATATATAGCACAAATTCATGGGATTGGGGTAGAATTGTTGCTTCGATTATGAATTTTATTCTTTTGCTTTCATATGGGGTTTTCAATATCGTTTAAGATTACAAAGAAAATCAATGGTTATGTTAAATAGAATGAATTGAAATGGATTCTGGACTGTTGTGAAAGATTCATAGGGTTACAAAATATACGGATAATGGAAGTTTTAATTTCTTTTGTTCTTAGTTATTTGTGAATTTGTGAATTGAGGAAAGATGATAAATCTATAGTCTTCTAGAGTTTGTAGGCAGCTAAAGTTTATGCAATTTACACTTGAATGGAGGAAAATGAATATACATGTAAACTGATTCATATTTTACATATAGATTGAAATTGCAAGATGGTAAAGTATGAGTGAATATTTCAATCGATGAATTAACGAATGGATTGGTGAAATGAATATTTGTTAATATATCCATTGTTTTAAGTCTGACAGAGGATATTGATATTCATTAATCTTATAGATAGTTCAAAAGCTTCTGGACGACAGGACTAGTTGTAGCTCATATTTTACCAACTTTCAGGTACGTGGTGACGTACGAGCAGGTATCCCAGTATTTATATATTCATGCATACATGTATTTTAATGTGATGTTTTAAGGTTCAGTGATTGAGTTTGATAATTGAGTTGAATACACGTGGAATGGTGGATACGTCGATGTACGTGATCCGATTATACTAGTTGAGTATTGATGCCTTGGGCATGAGCGATATGAGAAATTGTCGAGAATGAGATAGTGGGATAACCAGGTTTACATTGATGTTGAATTATTTAGGTTGAGCATAAATAATATATGGTTGCTGTAGTGAATTCATAGTATCGTTGAGTATCATGTTTTCAATGATAATACTACACTTGACATTATGAATGTGCGTGAGTTTGAAACAGGAACAGTGCGTGGAAGCTATACAAACTCGGAATTGTACAGGGAGTATATTTTATGAGTTTTGAATAATCTAAACTGTTGCATTATGATTTTGTATATCGATTTGTGATTGATTGAGTTGGAGTATGCTCACCCTGTGTGGGGGCTGTTTCTGTTGAAACAGGTACAACAGGTACGATGCTGCCTTGGGGTGCTAGGCTCGAACCTTATTGGATGATGCTTCCAGAAGCGTAGTGTGAGATTGAGCTGATATACGAGATTGAGCTGATGGTATATGTTAACTATGCATCTGGATGAGTATCTATTATTCGTTGCTCGCTTGTGGGCATTTTAATGCATGTATATGGAATGTATAAGGGTGTTGAAACCCACTTGTGATGTCTTCTTATTCTTAGGATGATGTTTTCCCTGACGGGGAATTTACTTAGTTTCAGTATTCTGTTTTCGTAGTGTGATTGTCCCTGGTTGGGAGTTATATTATGTGACGTATTTTTATTTCCGGATAGCCCAATTTATCGGGGGACTCTGCCCAAATTTTTATAAAAACTCACAATGTAAAAGTGGTGTAATGGGGATGATAATGGGTGAACCTTGAGTCTTATTGCTGAGTATTATTGATGTCATGGATAATATGTGAAGCATGTAAGGATTCGTTTAAAGAATGAAATTTTTTTTATACTCATACGACGTCATAAATGCACTAAGGACGAGTATAAGGGTTGGGGTCTTACAAATTCCTTCAGTTAAGAAATTAACTCCCCAACACATGTGTTTTCCCCTCTTGCATACACCCTCACGTGATCATCATTTTGAATGAGCTGAAAATCCTAATAAATCTCCACCTTTTCACACATTCAACTCCTCAATAATATCGTCTTTATCAGCCTTGTTCTAAGGCTCAACTTTGCATGTCCCAGCCATCAATTTCATGCCATATCCAATGCGCCCCAGGAATCCCTGGGCACAGGGGGTACGAGGGTAAACAAGTTCAACATCTTGATGACCACTCTGGTGTATTTGTTTTCAACGTACCACCCCTCAGTTCGTTTCATCTCTACCATGGATCTCACTCTCTGATTTCCAGGCTCACTGCCACCATCAGTAGACCCATCAATTTTAGGACAAGTTTCTGAAAATTTCTTACAGGTCTATCAGTGACTTTTCTCCAGACTTGCTTTGGCCTACCTTGAGCTAGTTTCTTGTACTTCAAACCCGAAATACATGTAGAATTTGAACCATGTTTTCCAAAAACAATTTCATGCTCAACTTCAGTTCTACATCCATTTGAAGCACCCTCCATAGACTCCACCGCAAACTGTGTACCTCCTTCAAGAATATAGAGACCACCCTTTTGCATTCCTTTAAGAATTATCCTTGTATCCCTTTTGTAATGCCCTTAATAATTGATAATAATTCATTGATTTAATTGTGGTACTTCTTAAGATAATTTTGAGATTTAATTTTGGGCATCGTATTTTTTTTGGGCCGGAGTCGGAATAAATAATTTTGGGTTGAACTTGTGATGTAAATTAAATTTAAGAGGGTTTTCCTTACAATAATAAATTGGTTGATTTAATTTGAAGATAATTATTTTTGGGTGGAGATGATAATTGGATGGTTGAGATTTAACCTAGGATTATAACTAAAATGCATTCTTCTCTCTCCTTCCCTCACTCTCTCGGCCGACACTCACTCCCGCTTCCCCCATTTTTGATCTGCACTCAACCCCAACAAAATCCATCGGTTTCAAGAAGGTTTGAAGGTATGTTCTTGTATGGTTTGTTTGTTCTCATACTTTTCTTCCTTGCATGCTTTTGGTTCGAAGTTTTATGTTGTTTGGGTCGAGATTGGACGAAAATTTCTGTTGTTTTGATTTGAAAAATGTTGCTGTTTTGGTTTGATTTATTATGTGGTTTTAGTTCGAAAAATCTGAAGCCTTCTTTGTTCGAAAACCTTATGTAATGGCTCGATTTTTCTGCTACATTTTGGTCCAAAAACTCTTGCTATTATAAGTTAAAAATATGTGATTTTTGGCTCGATTTTGGTGTTGTTTCAGTTTGAAATCCTTGCTAGTTGGCTTTAGATCATGTTTGAGTTGGGTGTGAGGAACTGGTAGTGTTATGTGTAGGTGTGTGCTGTGTGCGTGAGTTGGTGTGTGTTTTGGGGTCTGAATGAATGTGTGCTGGAAATGTATGTTAGTGTGTGTGTATATATATACACATATGTGTGTATATTTCAGCATGTATATATCTCAGCATGTATTGATAGGTTTAGTTGTTGTATATGCGAGTGTATGTGCATTTAAGGGTATTACATTGTATACGTAAGGAATGAAGCATCGTCGCTATGTAAGTAAGGTGGATTCGATTATCATGTGATAAATATACACTAATACTTCGAATTGTATAAATTCTTAATGTGCGAGCAAGTTAAGAATTCCAAGTAATAAGTGGAATATGTGTACTGAGGTGTTGGGATTGTGAGAAAAATAGTACAATGAGATGTATAATGCCTTAAGAAAGTAGTATAACCTTATTTGTTTAAAGTGAAAGATTTCATATTTAAATGGCAATTCTATGAACTAACTGTATAGTGGTTAGAGTAATATCGATTGCCTTGTCAATGTAACAATGTCCATTTTATTGAGTTGTGAATCGAGGATATTGAAATGAAGTTATATGATATTAATTGTGTTGTAAATGAGCTAATATTGAGTGGCGATTTTTATATAGATTCTACATGATTATCTGGATGTCGGGATAGCCTATCATATTGTCGGCTTTAAGGTACGTAGTGACGTACGAACAGGTATAATATGAATTATTTCATATTTCAGTATTCATGTATTGTTGAATTGTGATGACTGAATATAAGGAAATGAATATGTGAATTGAGTTTGATATTGTGGTATGGTGGACACGTAAATGTACGTGGTCCGGATATGGAGTTGGGTATGGATGCCTTTGGCATGATTAATATGAGAAATGGTTGAGAATGAGATTAACTGTTAGGCAGAGTTGCCTTCTATATGAGATTCGTTATGATTGAGCATAAATGATGAATTGTGATTTTATTGCATTGATGAGTATCATTGTAATGCCTCGATTTACGTTATATACGTGTCACATGATTATGGCGTAATTTAGAATAATTACGGTACGATGTGGACTCGAGTTCGGGTGGAACCGAGTGATGATCGAAGTAATAAAAGAATGAATTACTATGAGGTAACATAAACAAGAAACATAGGAGATATGTGAGTTGTGCACAAAGATATGTATGGTCTTGACATATGGATGATTTTATATGCAAGAGAAGGAAGAGATATGAATTGTGTAGTGGGATATGAACTTGGAGTACATTTGTATACATGTGAAGGTGCATTAGCATTTGTATTTGAGTTGCAAGTGCATTAGCATGTCATGTGAATTTGAGTTAGAGGTGAAGGAGTTAATAAGACGGTATAATCTGATTTTCTACACATAATACACCAAATTTCACCTATAAATCTCTACAAAACCTCTTGCTTGTTCTTTCTTACTCTTGCACTTTTATCTTGGCATTTTACTTGCAAGATTCATTTGAGACTAAGAGGAAGTAATTTACTTGGTAAGAAAGCTAAACTTTCATTACTTTAACATGCAATTTAGAAGGTCTTTGATTATGTTTGAAGTTGGAAGCATGAAAGCATGTGAAGAATCATATCATAATTATATGCTATGAATTGGATTCTATGATGATAGAAACATGTTAATATGTTCCTAGAAATTGCAAGAAACATGTTGAAATGGTTAAATTCGAGTTATAGGAGAAGAGCTAGAAAGATATGCTTGAAAATCGCCATGAATTTTCTGAAAACAGAGGAGGCGATCGATCGCTACGTTTGAGGCAATCGATCGCCTATGGCTAAACATGAGAGTGGCGGTGCATTGAGCGATCGATCGCTTCATGTGGCAATCGATCGCCTTGAGGCAGTATGTTTTCCAAAGGGGAGGCGACCGATCGCGTGAAATTAAGAGATCGATCGCCTAGGACCAAAACTTTAGGCGATCGATCGCCTCAAAACATGAGATCGATCGCCAGAGCCAGAATGTTGAAAAATGTTATATTTTTGTAGAATTTGATTTAATGCCTATGATAACATGATATATTGTTGGCATTGTTGTAGCATCATCTCAAGGGACGGGACAACGAGGCAATTAGCCAGTGACGCCTAATTTAATCGTTTGTGTCGCAGTACAGGTACGTGTTGACGTACGGAGTATAGATATTATGTGATGATGATGTTATGGTTTTGATATCATATGATTTATGTTAGCTTTGTGTCATATGATTGGTAGTATCATATGCATGTACATACATGGATTTCATATGATTGGGATAGATGCCTTGATAGATATGTGTATATGCTTTGGTGAGATCATTGCCTTGATAGATATGCCCGGTTTGGTATATGCTTTGGCTGGGATCGTTGCCACGATAGATATACTACATATGCTTTGGCTTGAGAGATATACGCCTGGTTTGGGTATATGCTCTGGCTATTATCACAGATGAGTATGGTACTATGATATGTGCTGCTAATATGAAGATGTGATGTGGTTCCACTGACATATTGAGCTGAATAGGCATATCATATGGGGCTCGTGATAATAGGGTGATTGTTGAGACATGTCATGACATAGTGCATTTGTTGATGCATGATACAGAGCATTCACTATTGATGATTTTATTGTGCTTTATCATTGATGTTATTGTGTTTCGACATCGCACTGAGATAGTTGTTTATCTTTACTCACGTTGTGTGAATTTTTCTGTAGGATTTAATAGACGTGGGAATCGTGAGTCTTATTCCGCTGCGAGGTGAACCACTGCATAGGAGTTGTACTGGCTTAGGTTGTTAATTTTACATGTAATGTATATGTGAATAAGTTAGTTGGTATTTGTACTAGTGGTTTGGTACATATGTAACAACTTAACTAGTAAGATACTCTTAATCAGTGCATGTTATTACTTAATTCAGACTCACATATGTATGTTAACATGATACATAATGAATTAAGTAAAGAGGACCCCACAATCATGTTTCGAATAACGATACTGAACTTGATGTTTATGAAAGTGTATAAGATTGAAACAGAAACAGTCCGTGAAAGCTATACTGGTTCGAAATTGTACAGGGAGTATATTTTATGGGTTTTGAATAATTTAAATTGTTGTATTACAGTTTCGTATATTCATGTGTGAATGATTATTGAGTTGGAGTATGATCACCCTGTGTGGGGGCTGTTTCTGTTGAAACAGGTAGAACAGGTACGATAGGTACTACGGCGTTTTGGGATGGCAAGCTCGAACTCGTTAAACGATGCTGCTCCCCGGAGTGTAGTTTGAGCATGGGTTGAAGGTGCATACATTATTTATGCATTTAATTGTCATTCATTTATTCGTTGCTCACATGTGAGCACCTTGATGCCTGTATATGGTTTGTATGCATGTCTCGAAGTTCTCCTTTCATTTAAGCGTTATGATGACGGTTATTGATTTAGGATTTATTGCTGGGAATTCATATCTTGTTAGTATGGTGACTTCCCTGGCTGGGAAGTTTTATCTTTAGATTGTGGTGTTGTTATATTGAGGGTGTTTATAGTTGTGTATTTTCTGGGATACTCCAATTTATGGGTGACTATGCCCAAATTTTTATAAAAGTCATGGGAATATGTGAAGCACGTAATGACTCTTTAAAGAAAGAAATTTTTACATACACAAATGACGTCATAATTGCATTATTGAAGTGTTGGGACGTTGGGGTCTTACACCTTTTCACTATCAAGACACCATTCTTTACACTGAAAGAACATCCAGACCTATCAAGCTGCCCCAAAGAGATCAGATTCCTCCTTATTTCTGGCACATATCGAACACATTGCAATATCTTTTGCACTCCACCCGACAAGTTCAACCTCACAGTCCCAATTCCCAGAATTTTGCAAGTCCTGTTGTTTGCAAGCACTACATGTTCCTTCATTGACTTGAAAGACTCGAACCATGCTCTATTTGGTGTCATATGAAAAGTGCATCTACTATCTATGACCCATGATCGATCCCCTTTTATCTTAGACACACAAAGAACCTCGACGTAGTCTGATTCATCGCCCACAATCCCTGCTTCAGCTTGTGTTCCTTGATTTTCTTGGTCTTTTTAATCGTTCAGGGCATTTTCTCTTATAATGGCCTTCTTTATGACAATAGAAACACTTATGATTCTTGTTTTTTGTCAGGATTGATTCCGGGGGTGGGTTGTCATTCCACACCCGAGTTCAACCAACTTGAGTTTCAATAGCTCGTGTTCTTGAATTAATGCACCGAGAGATTATATCGAGTTCGATTACAAAATCGAGCGGAAGACACTCGACATAACCCGCTCTAAAACTGTTTAAACATTTGAAAGGCATTTTAAAGATATGCAATTAAAATAAATAAACAAGCATTTGTTTATGAAAGTTCGAAGGTGGTGTAATCCTTCTATGTCTCCCCTTCTTCCACCTCATGGAAGGATTCCACTAGAAGACTTTGATTTATACAATCCCGTTGTACAAACCCGATCCAGCTGGGAATTCCCCATCCAACTAGAATTCCTAGCAACTCAACTATGTATGTTCTTTAATGTCTCACATACAAAGACCTCTCATCGGTTGTGATAAATCATCAACCGTTACAATGATATTCACTCATCTATTAAGCTCTCATATACAATGAATAGAGTGAATATATATAGCACAAATGATCTCTAACTAGATCTGATATAGCAAGGTAAGTGGTGCCAAAGGTTTGGGGAGTGCTCTTCATTTAGCAGCTTTTGTCTTTGAAGTTTCCCAATTGAAGCACAAGTGGGTTTGCTTTGGGAGGCTTGGATTGATCTTCAATCAGCTGTTATTGAGCTTCCAAATCATGTATAGCCCCAAGTAATGATATATATGTTAGACACAAGAATATGCCCGTTGGAAAAGGTTCTGCATCATTCCCGAGCTTGCAACGGTCATATTCTGGTTTTTGGGCTCTTTGTATTTCGGACCGGACTGGCCGGATCAGCTTGGACAGATCAATCTTGCCGGATCAGCTTGGACAGATCAGCTTGGGCAGCTCAGTCTGGTCTGGACAGCTCAGTCTGGTCTGGATCAGTCTAGGGCAGACCAGTCTGGCCGGATCAGTCTGGACAATCAGCTTGATACAAAACAGATTGATAAACTTACTCTTCTGATCTGTTGCTTGTAGCTCTTGATTCTTTGATTTCTGGGCAACATGATCTACATGAAAGTTGTAGCCCTTTCTCTTAGCTTTCCAAGAAATCAATAATCGCTCGATTTCGAGTTCGTATGAGAGAGTAATGCTCGAAATACGAGGCGATGGTCCTGTTGTCTGTTTGCTGGATGCAGCAGCACCTGGCGTGACTTGCATAAGCTTTTTGGCCATCTTAAAATCCGATTCAGTCTTTAACTTTCAAATACCCCTTGTAGATCTTTGTTTTAGCTTTCCAACCCATACTGAATCGTATCGTTTCGATAAGCGAGCTGAGATTTATGGCCAACAGACTGACAGTCGCTTGCTGTAACAGCTCGATCTTACAGGCGTCACATGGCGTGACTTGCAGAAGCTTTTTGGAAATCTTAACGTCCGATTCAGTCTTTGACTTCCAACTTGTAGATATTTGTCTTAGCTTTCCAATCCATACTGAATCGTCCCGTTCCAATAAGCGAGCTAAGAGTTATGCCCAACAGACTGACAGTTGCTTGCTGAAACAACTTGCTGTTTCTTCGCGGTACAGCTCGATCTTGCAGACGTCTTTTCACCTTGATAACATTCGAACTAGCCGATCTGTTGTGAAATATGACTTTTAGTATTTTGAGTTGGCTGTTCAACCTCTTTGGAAGCACGCCATTTAGATATCTGAGCTATTAGATATGATCGAAACAATCCGCTATGCCAGGATTTCAGACTTGGTACAGCTTGTTATTTTCAAGCTACTTCTTTGTAATTCATCAAGCTCTTAATTATGATCTATGAACTGCACACTTGATGAAATATGTTAACAACACAATAACAAGTTTTGTTAACATGAAAACCAAGATTATCCGGGTTTCCAAAACCCAACATTTTTCCCCTTATTTTTCCATTTGTCTTTGCCACATGCCTCACATTTTCCAGCTCTTCCTTTTGTGAAAAGGCCGTCACCAACATCCTTCTTGTCTAAATGATTAGAACTCTCAGATTCCTTAGACGTAAGGACAGATTGTACATCACTAAATGATAGCGACTCTCGGGCATACTTCATCGTGTCCACGAGCGTATTGATAGATTTGGGAAGTGCATTCAAAATTATGATTGCTTTGTCCTCATCATCTATTTCAATACCTATGTTCTCCAAGTCTAAAATCAACCTATTAAGCTCATCGAGATTTTGACTTAAAGATTGAGACTCATTCATTTTGTACCCAAAGAGTTTTCCTTTAAAGAAAATACGATCTTGCAAAGATTTAGTCATGTACAATTGTTCCAGTTTAGCCCATATACGTGCTGCCTATTTTTCTGAGGAAACTTCTCGTAACACTTTGTCATCTAGGTGCAGTGTCATTGTGCTAAATGCAAGGTCCAAAATCTCCTGTTTCTGATCTAGCGTGAGAGAATCAGGAAGATTTTTCTCTACTTCAAGTGCCTTAGCCACTTTCTGTTGTATCAAGATTGCATGCATTCTTCGACGCCATAATCCAAAGTCCCATTTTCCATCGAATCTTGCAACTTCAATCTTTGTAGTCATGATGATGCTGGATCAAGATTTTAGCCAAGAACTCTTGTCGTAGTCATTTTTCATAGACGGCGCCAATTGTTATGATTTTAATCCTAATTCCAGAATCTGAGAATACTTTTTAAACCAATGAAATCAGATTCAATATGGAGCAACGCGTATGTCTCAAATTATTGAATGATGTGAATGATGAATTCTAATGATTCTTGATCTTGATGGCATCAGAACTTTGATCACTCAAGATCGAACCAAATCACCATTCACTTACTTGAACTTCTGGAAACAAATCAACACAAATTTCACAGACAACCGAAAGAATAATGCATGCAAATCAAGAAACCAAAACTTTAGCCAGTAACTCGAAGAAATCAAATCAAACAGAACAAAGAACAAGACACGAGGCGATTTTATGTGGTTCGGTTATAATCAACCTACTCCACAGATGAGGACGATATTATTGATTCACTCACAGTACAAGATACAAGCAATACACACTTTCAAAGAAAAGAAATATTCAAAGAATCACTCATATGGCTTCCAATGACTCTTCATAGAATTCTTCTTCTTTTTCCTCTCTTGTATTGCCTCTCCTGTATCCCTCAGTATGCAAGGCACGCTCAATCTACTTTCTGGAAAAAACTTCTCATATGCTTCTTGTCCCAGAGTTCATTCAGCCTTTTTTTATTTATACATCAAGTTGGATTTCTTTTGAGCAACATATTACAGTTCATTTTGTAACCGCTTTTCACTCCCAATAGTTATTAAACCAATTGCCATTTAATTCCTTCAGTTAAGAAATTAACTCCCCAACAAACAGAAGTTTTCCCCTCTTTCATACACCCTCACGTGATCATCCTTTTGAATGAGTTGAAAATCCTAACACACATATTTTGATTGGTCACATGCAAGAGAATTTACTATTAGTTATACTACGTATTTTGAAAAAAAAAAAAAATGGGGTTGCGCTATAGAGATGAAAGAGTATTTAAAACATTCTAACTCCAGAAACGAGTTCCTCGATAAGATCTACGCTACTTGAGCTTCCTTCTTGCTTGCCCTCTACCTCTCCTTAGTAGCCTTTGGGCGCTAGATCTACTAAATTAATCATCTCTTCCGACTTTTTTTTTCCAGATTCGATAGAGGTGATCGTATATTTTATTATGGTTCTATGATTCAGAGTATCATTTCTTATTTGGTCCCTATACGCTTTCTAGGTCTTTCTGTTCTCCCTAACCTTCATGACACACTTTGGAGCTACGGGCACCTAAAAGATAGCATCAATCTTTCATCAAATACTGAACAGTAACAGTCACAATTTGGATGATAATGTTGATTTAAAATTTCTAAATTATCCAACAAATAGCAAAAATATTTGAGCTTTGAGCCAACCTTGTTTCCAACGCAATACGCAATCCCCATCACAATGTCGAATCATATCTCATCAAAAACATTTAAAAAACAAAGACTTTAATGAATTTTATCAGCACACCCTTCACATATGGTGCTGGAAAATAATTACTATTGATCAGGTGTTTGTAAAGACCAAGATACATAAATATGTATTTATATATTTGTATGTGTGTTGGTGTTTGTAAGATCAGGTATACAGAAATGGGACCGGATGGAAGTGATACACAACAAGAAACAGAGCTTCTTCTGACTTTTGCCTGATACCGTAAGAGCTTGTGGGAACAATGGGACATACAGAAATTACACTTAAAGAAGCCATTTTAAAAAAATATAAATATAAACGTGAACTTATGGAGTTTTCCTATATGTGGAGACTTTAAATTCAGAAAAAACGAGAGATGGGGCAGTAAAATCCAAAACCCTGGACTTCGAAATGCTAGTATGCGTGCAGGGTTTAAAAGACCAAGGGATAAACGTGAAATTCTTTTGCATGGCAAATATTGAACAATTTTTTTGCATCTTCAAGATGACGACTTTGAAGATTCAGTTAATGTTGCTATATAATTGTAATCTATAATTTTGTGTAATAAAACAAAAGTTTTCTATTAAATAACATTTTATAAACTTAAAATATTTTTTATGATAGTTCACTACTATAAAAATTCTTAAAACATACTTTTTAAATTAAACATGATAATTTATATCGTTATAAATATCTTTTATTTTAGAAAAATATTTATTACAATTGTTTATAGATATAGACCCATACAATCGTTTTAAAAATCTATCATTTAATATAAAATTGAGCATATTAACTTGCTATTTTATCAAAATACTTGTGTAAATATTAGTATTATATTGGATAAAAAATAAGATGTGAAAAAAATAATAATTGAAGAAAGAGCCGTACATTAGGAATTAAAAAAAGGGTACATGTAGAACACAGTGGAGGAAAAGCCAATGGAGAGGTGGTCGTGTCGAAAATGAAAATAGCAAAGAGTAAAGAGAGATGAGGGTAATTAAGAATTAAAAGTCATTCCAAATCTTTACTATGAGTGGTGGAGAATTTTTAACTTTTTTGGGATGCACATGGGGCATCAAAGTTTGTACCTAAAGATTTCAACAGAAGTCGTTAAAAGTCTGTGAGATTTTGGATACCTATAGACTTTTATGGAGTTGTAAACATTCAAGTTTGAATACCACCTGATTTTTTAAAACTCTACGAAAGTCTGTCTTGAATACCATTAGACTTTTGTAGAGTATATAAAAGTCTGGATTGAATATCTCTAGACTTTTAAACTCTATAAAAGTCATTAAAAATCAATAAAAGTCTATAACCAATACACCCCCTAACTCTCTTGACAACTCGAATGCCCAACAAGAATAGACCAGAATTCCCGAACCCAATTCTGTTGGCAGCTCCAAACCTAAGCCTGCAAACCCTAGATTTAGCTACAAAGAAATGACGACTCAACACTCCTCGTCAACGACGGCTGTGGGGAATTCATGCCCAGCAGTGAAGAAGGAACCCTTGAACTTTGAAGCACTAAAGTGTGCCACCTGCAACTGCCACTGGAATTTCCACCGCACAGAGCATCACGGAGATTCAGCCGCCGCTGGTGCTGCCATGGTGCACCCCCTCCATCTCCCTCCGCCTCTTCTTCCCCTTCCGTGAGCCATCATCGCGTCTGCGTCGGTGGCTCCGGTACTCACTGGAGTTCCATCGTGCAGCCTATGAAAATGGCATTTTGAAGCTCCAGCGGTGGAGGAAGCGCCGGTTTTGATTCTTCCAATCCAGTGAGGAGCTGAACTTCAACTCCTTGCAGGTGGCGCCACCACCGCCGTATTTTTTCGACAAGAAGCGGTTCCGGATGAAATTGACTACGGAGTAGAAGGAGAAGATGACAGTATTTGCTGAGAAACAGGCGGATTCCAAGAGAAGATGATACACTACCATTTGAATACCATTAAATTTGATGATGTTAATTTCAAATGCCATTTTTTTATATAATACATGTGTAACTATCAAATATATTATTACCGACAGTATGGAAAGTCATTTTATGAAATGTTTTGCCACCACTCTGAGAATTATTAGGTATGAATATGTTAGATACATCTGATTCGATTGGTGGAATGATATCTCTCCCATAAAAGCATGTTTTTTTTTACTGACGCAAAAAGAAAATATTTTATTGCAAAAGAACAAGAAATTGAAGAATTGTTCATACATAATAGGCAAGTGTACCACCATAATAAGCAAGTGCATCAACGTGTTAAAATCATTATTTTGCTTAAAATTATGTGCATCAACTTGTTA
The DNA here is from genome assembly GCA_907163345.1 of Haberlea rhodopensis. Classification (NCBI taxonomy): domain Eukaryota; kingdom Viridiplantae; phylum Streptophyta; class Magnoliopsida; order Lamiales; family Gesneriaceae; genus Haberlea; species Haberlea rhodopensis. The sequence goes on along the minus strand of CAJQUN010001223.1, from coordinate 22,432 downwards.
AATTTAGGTGCATCAAATTAATAATAAGTAAGTGTGCAACCAGAATAATTTTGAACTTCAAAGGCAAAACAAAAAAAGAGGTGCACGTGCATAGTTCCCACGCGATGGTTATTATTGTCTTTTGATCAAGAAATAAACCTTAGTGAATTGATGTTTTTTTTATGGACTAGACCGAAATAACTTTTATTTGTTATAACTGCCCAAAATTTTCCCTTTTTTTTAGAATAGGGGTTCGGGTTGTTAGGCCCGACCCATTTGTATTTTTTGATGGCCGGGGGATATCCCCGGCTTCTTAATTTAATTAGTAATTTTTTTAATATAATTTAAATTTACAAACTTTACCCATTTATTTTTTATTACTTTTATTTACTTTTTTTCCTTCTTTTCAGTGGACTATTTTCATTTTTTTCAAAACTACTCTTCCGTAAAAGATTATTTAGTTGTACCTGTTGTATATTAAATTTACAAACTTTACCCATTTATTTTTTATTACTTTTATTTACTTTTTTTCCTTCTTTTCAGTGGACTATTTTCATTTTTTCAAAACTACTTAGACATGACCACGATTCGTGAACCGCCGGTTGACGGTTCGGAACCGCCGGTTCGATGGTTTGAAAGAGCTCGACCCTTAACCTTAACCTTCGTAGACGGTTCCGGTTACGATTCGTGAATCGCCGGTTACGGTTACGGTTCGACCCTTATATTTTTAAATTAAAAAAAATTAAAATTTTATTTAAAATAATTTAAAAATCACTATAAAAAAAACAAAGTAAATGTAAGGGGAGGGAGGGCTTGAACTTTTTAAGTTGCCTACGTATCCTCTTAGTGTGTAGAGGAATCAAAGCCCACGTAGTTCTCTTACCTTTTAACCCTTCTTACCTTTGGAAGTGGCGTAGCTCAATCACTTCCGTTACCTGTCCCCGTCGTAGTAGTTCCTTCGGTATCAAATTCATCTTGGTCCGAGCTTGATTCCATTCCTTGTTTTCGTTTTGCCGCCCTCGTCCAATCGTCCATTAGTGCTTGTGCCTCTAAAGAATCTGGACTCATTTTTTATCGTCTTACATCCAAAATATTTCCCCCTGCGCTAAAAGCTTGTTCCACAGCAACAGTTGACACGGGGCAAGCTAAGATTTCCTTTGCTATGATTGATAAAATCGGGAAAATTTGTGTCTTTTGTGACCACCACCGCAATATATCAAATTGTTGCTCGCTATCTGCTTCACTGAAATCAAAAGAAGTCGTAAAATAATTATCAAGTTCCTGACTGGAACTTGATGATCCTCTGGGGCGTTTAGTGTGTTCTTTTAACAGAAGTTGTGCTTTGGTGAGTTTAATACCACTAGAATGACTTTGAGCACTAACTTGTAGTTGTGATTCATTTTCTTGTACACCATATTATAAACTATATTCTCTATAAATCTCATGCAAATAATTTCTAACACGATTTACTACCATAGAAGAATCAATTGGGGAAATATCATCCGGGGGGGATAATGCCTCATAATACATCACTAACATTTCATGCAAAACATCCAATTTAAGTCGAGGATCTAAAGCAAAAGCAACTAGAAACAGTTCAGGAATATTATAAAAATATTTTTCCCATTTAACCTTCATTGCTACCACAGAAGAGGTTAACAGATAATTAGAGAAATTTTCATTTAAGGTAAGTGCCACATTACAACAATTCATCAAAACTAAATGAGATGTAGGATAATAAACTCCAGATAATTGTTCAGTTGCATCATAAAATACCTTCAACATTTCACAGATACTTTTACATACATTCCATTGGTGCGAAAAAACATAAATATTAGAGTTTCCACCATGTTGTGCAAAAAATGAACACAATAACTCTCTATATTCATATGAGTCATTTAGCAATTTATATGTTGAGTTCCAACGTGTGGGTATATCTCGTGGAAAGTTTCTAGGTCGCATGCCATTAACCTTACAAAACTTACCCCATTGTTTCATCAAACTCGGATGGGACCACAAATAAGATAATGCCATTTTAATTGGTTGAATCTGATTATCTAACGATCTTAATCCATCTTGCACACATAAGTTCAAAATATGGCAAATACATCGAATATGAAAAAATAAACCACCAATAGCAGATTGACAAACACGTTTAAGATCTTCAATACTCAATGTGTTCGAACTAGCATTATCAAATGACACAGAAAAAACTTTGGAAGTTAAACCATATTCTTCTAAAATTACACAAATCAGTTGAGAAATATTTTGTGCGGTGTGTGATTCATTGAACACTCGATATGCAAGCAACCTTTTTTGAATTGACCATGAATTATTTATCCAATGACAAGTAATATCCATGTACGAATTAGTTTGCCAATGATCACTCCAAATATCAGAGCATATAGAAACTTTATTCGTCAAATTACTAAATAATGTAACTAATTCTTTCTTTTGTTGACGAACTAATTTTTTAAGTGTTCGTGTGACTGTGGTCCTAGGAACACGTTTAGCAGCAGGTTGTAGAGATTCATGACACAGATCTTCAAAACCAAATCTAGATGCAATACTAAAAGAAAGATGTTCTACAGAGATAAATTTTGCCATCGATTCTCTTAATTGTGCATCAGTGTATTTGAAAAGTGGAGAGTCGGTACCTTCACTCGAAGAATGAAATCTAGATAGTTGAGTTTGAGAAGAATCATTACCAAACTCCACTGGATGCTTTGTTTCGATATGACGCTTAAAAGATCCATAGCCACCACCACTTTGAAACTTATACGTAGTGGTACAATATTTGCATTTGGCACGCATCTCTCCGGATGGAAGAGTCACCTTTTCAAAATGTTTAGTAAAAATCGATGATTTAAGTGGAGGCATAGATCTTACGTTTGAATGCGCACTTTCTTGGGTATCATGTGTAGCAAAAGGATCATCGTCGGTGAATTCAATATCATCAATATCAATATCAACATCGGGTTCGGCCCTTTCGAGATATGTCACCTTGCATTTGCCTTTGCCTTTGCCTTTACGTGGATCACTAGGACCTTCCATTGAGTAATTCAAAAATAATACAAGTAAATGATGTATCGAAAACTTAGAGTTGTGTTAAGATTGATGAAAAATGAAATGTGTGTGGAGGATATTTATAAGCATAAAAAATAACGGTCACTTAATCCTAGCCGTCGATCTATAACGGTCAAATAATCCTAGCCATCGAATTATAAAAAAAAAAAAAAACTTTTTATCGACGAACAGCCAATTAACCGCCGGTTCGTAACCGACGGTTCATCCTGTTGCAACGGTCAGGAGATCCTGACCGTTGATATACAACGGTCAGAAGATCCTGGCCGTTCAATTTTTTTTAAAAAAAAAAAAAAAATTATGGGATGAACCGGCGGTTAACCGCCGGTTCACCTGTTGCAACGGTCAGGAGATCTTGACCGTTGATATACAACGGTCAGAAGATCCTGGCCGTTCAAAATTTTTTTTTAAAAAAAATAAAAAAAATTTTGAACGTTGGAACCGCCTGTTAACCGGCGGTTCCAACCCTTATTTCGACCCATAAACCGTAACCGGCCCGTACAATGACGGGTCGGTTACGGTTCGGAATCGTGAACCGGGTCAACGGTTAACCTGCCCGTTGACCCGATTACGATTCCGGGCCGGGCAAAACTACTCTTCCGTAAAAGATTATTTAGTTGTACCTGTTGTCGTTCAAGAAAACCCTAAACCCTAACTTCACTACACACTACACACTACACACTACACAGCCTCCCGCCCCCAGCTACCCGTCGCGTACAGTATTCCCGTGGGGATAGAGAGCGAGAGGGAGTGCGTGTGATGGCTCTGTACGTATTGTACGAGTCGGCTTCCGGATATGGGCTGTTCTTGGCGCATGGGATTGATGAAATTGGGCAGAACACGGAGGCCGTTCGGAGCTCTGTGTCGGACCTGAACCGCTTTGGGAAGGTTGTTAAGCTGGCCGCTTTTAGCCCTTATGAGTCGGCGCTTGATGCTCTCAACCAATGCAACGCAATCTCTGAAGGTAAAAAGGATTTTGGTTACTTTCATGTTTTGGAGGGCTGTCATTGCTTGTGAGATGGTGCATACGTGAGTTTGTTTAGTGTAATTTTCTGTGAACTGGAGAGTTTTTTGTTGTTATTTTATAATGCAATTGCTGGATTATATCTTAACACTGTTTGTTTACTGGTTATGTATTTAAGGGCAAATGACTGATGAGCTGAGGAATTTTTTGGAGCTTACTCTTCCTAAAGTCAAGGAAGGTAAGAAGGCAAAGTTCAGTTTAGGAGTGGCAGAGCCAAAACTTGGATCACATATTTATGAAGTAACTAAAATTCCATGCCAAAGCAATGAGTTTATTCTTGAGCTTGTTCGAGGTGTGCGATTACATTTTGATCGTTTTGTTGAAAACCTTAAGGTTTGTTATCTTCAATTCTTTTTTCGTAATTTTAATACTTTGTTTATTCTAAAAAATGATGGGTTTTTTTATATTTCTCTTCAATCCTTTTAATTATAATTAGCCCGGTGATTTGGAGAAAGCACAACTTGGACTGGGCCATAGTTACAGCAGAGCAAAGGTGAAGTTCAATGTGAATCGTGTAGACAATATGGTTATTCAAGCTATCTTTCTTCTTGATACTCTTGATAAAGATATCAATTCCTTCTCCATGAGAGCAAGGTCAGTTTTTCACTTGACTAGTTTGGGCATGTATCTTTAGTATGTTAAATTATCAACTTTAGACCTTTCCTGTGCCAGGTTGAATGGTTATTATAAGTTCATCTTTGATCCTCTTTTGCACATAGTAGCTTGCAGATGGATGATTAATTTTGGGCATATTTCCTCTTTTTCCTGCAGAGAATGGTACTCTTGGCATTTTCCTGAATTAGCAAAAATTGTTAATGACAACTTTCTGTATGCCAAAGTCGCAAAATATGTAGAGGATAAATCACAGTTATCTGAGGGCAACTTATCAGGCCTGACGGACATAGTTGGGGATGAAGATAAAGCAAAGGAGATCATAGAGGCTGCCAAAGCATCCATGGGTACAGTTTCTGATTAATCCCCTTACTTGTTTTATATTTTATTTTCCTTCAATTTTTACGTGACAAAGTTCATCAGTCATCACAATCACCAATGAGTTCATTCAATCAAAGTTTAACAAATACTTGAGAATATAGCAAAATATAAATTGCTAAGTTATTAACATTGCTAAAGCATACTGCTAATGAGTTTGATTAAATTTTATGGATACTTTTGATGTATTAAAAATATATAAGTTATTGTGCTTTACTTTGGTAAAACGCGTGCATCTCGTCGCGCTATGCGCTATAGCTCTAGGACCCCTTTGCGCTTTAGTGCGCTATGCACCTTTAATAACTATGGGTCTGTGAATGCCCTATTTTTAACTTTGAACTGCATCCTTTATTTTTTCAGGACAGGATTTGTCTCCAATAGACTTGATTAATGTCAAGCAATTTGCTCAAAGGGTGATTGACCTTGCCGAGTACAGGAAAAAACTGTATGATTATCTGGTCTCCAAAATGAATGACATAGCACCTAATCTGGCTGCTCTGATTGGTGAAGTTGTAGGTGCACGTTTAATTTCCCATGCTGGTAGTCTAACAAACTTGGCAAAATGCCCGTCTTCCACTCTTCAAATTCTTGGTGCTGAGAAGGCTCTCTTTAGGTACTCTTTTATTGGCATCACATGAGTCGATTCATTGTCTTAACTGCGTGCTTAAACAGTTTTGATGTTTATTATAATTAGGTGAAATTTTTTCATTTTCTTATTGCTGGCTTTACCTGTCAATTTTGCACAGGGCATTGAAAACTCATGGGAACACTCCAAAGTATGGTCTTATATTCCATTCTTCCTTTATTGGTCGTGCATCTGCTCGAAACAAAGGCCGAATGGCTCGTTATCTTGCAAACAAGTGCTCTATTGCTTCTCGCATTGACTGTTTCTTAGGTTAGTTAATATTTTTTTCTTTATACATTGATTTGAACTCGTCCTGTGCATGCCATCAGGCTGATGATGAACTATGTAATATTTTTGTGATGCAGATAAAAATACCAGTGCTTTTGGAGAAAAACTTCGTGAACAAGTCGAAGAGCGGCTAGAATTTTATGATAAAGGGGTTGCTCCTCGTAAAAACATTGACATGATGAAATCTGCAATCACAACTTTTGAGAGCAAAGGTTTGGCCACATCTGGAATTTATTGTATTACTTTATGCAAAGATGATATCTTGCAAATAAAGTGTCAATTTATTGCACAAACGAACATCCACAGGTCTTCAGTTTCTGAATGTTCCTGGATGTTCTTAAATATCCTCAAGATGCTCATTCACACAAGCGTTGCATTATTCTTGTTTATTTTTAACTGATGAAACTAGGATAGATGGCTGATGAATTATATAGTTAACGCATGAGAGAACAATTTTTTGTTCCGTGGATCAGCAGAAATAACTGGACTTTTTATTTGTTAAGATTTTTTTGACATCTGAATGACCCTGCCGTCACCCTTTCTTCATCCCCTTTGCTTTAATTGTAATTGGTTAGTACACTGTTTCAACTGTCGTTAACCCCAATTGCTGCCTTGCCAAAAAGTGAGCACCACAAAAAGGAAGGAGAAATAGCCAGTTTTTATAGCAGATCACCGCGCTTCCATAGCTTAGTAAATATCTTGTATTTGCTTTAATCTTTGTCCTTTCTCTATATATGCTTGTAAAACCTTTCCCATGTTCGATCTTGATAGAAGATGAGCCTGCCGCTTTTATAAATGGAGAAGCTAAAGATGAGCCTAAAACTGAAAAGAAGAAAAAAAAGGAGAAACGAAAGATGGAACAGGAGGAAGTAGGGGAGGAAACAAATGATGTAAATGGAGAAAAAGGAGCTGCGAAAAAGAAGAAAAAGAAGAGTAAAGACGAGATCGTGGCCGATGTTGTAGCTGTTGAAGGAAAAAAGACGAAGAAGAAGAAGAAGGCTCGAAATGACATGAGCGAATAAACTTTGGTAAGATCTTCATCGTTTGGGAACTTATATTTCGTGACCTCATTTTGGGTTAGCTGTAATGATTTTGCTTTTGCTATGAAATTTAGATTTAAATGTCATTTTATGTATCACTAGTTTATATATTGTGGTTGCCATTTGGAAAATTGCTTTTTAGTTCGAGTATGTTATTGGTATAATATCATATATAGTTATTGGTATAATATCATATATAATTATGATTGGAAGCCGTCTCATATTATTTTGTTCAAATTATTTATTGTTTAAACTATATTCCGAACAAGCTTATGAAATTGTGATAACAAATTGTTTCACACAATAAGTATATAACAATTAACATTTTATTTAATGAACTATTAACAAGCTTATGAAATTAAAATGAAAGGAAATATGTAGCTAATAATAATGATGCATAAATTCTAGAATTTAACAAATGGCGTTTAATGGTAATCGGTTTTGCAATCTTGACTTGATTTCAGTTAAAATCAAATTTAAGATTAAGGACAAATTTACAATTAGAAAATCCGACAATGGTGATGCAGACCAACCTTAAAATTGTCGAAACTACATTCCACTACTTCAATTCAGAATAATCTTCTACATGCTTAAGGTTGAATCAATTTGTTTACCAGAGTAATATTAAAATTCAGAATAACAACGAACTACAGTTCATTTGAAGCAACATCCAAACATGTGAGATAGCAAAAAAGTACAAAAATTCAAGAGACCTACAAGTTGTCTACGGCAAGTTTTGAATCAAGCAGAGATACTTCCTGGAAGAAAGCCTTGAAGTGTTCATAAGAATGCTTTACATCATCAACCGCACACATTTCTCTAATGCTATGCATCGACAGTTGTGGAGCTCCGACATCAACGGTGCGAATGCCAACACCACTCGCCAAAATGGGACCAATTGTCGAACCACATGGCATATCGTTCTTAACCACAAAATCCTGGATCAAAAGGGTTTTATATAAGAGTTGTGGATGCATCAATCAGCACGTTAGCAGAAGTATGGATGACGATTATGTTTTTTCCAATATGAAGAAAAAGTTCTGAAGATCCATAGGTTTTTATACATACAGATAATCAAAATTGGACCCAGTTCACCGAAAAAGTTTTGAAGATCCAAACATTTATACGCACAAATAAGGACTGTCGGACTTGATCCGATATAGAATTATTCATAAACAAGCGAGATTCAACTACCATCATAATTGTAAATTAGGACATATTGTTCTCATTTTATTCCCTCACAACAGCCTATGAAAAATCAAAGTAACCAGATTTATTCTAGGATATAGAATCTCTAAAACCTGAACAGGAAGTTTGTGCTTGTTAGCAATCTCCCGAAATATGAAGGAGGTTATTGCGTTAGTGGCGTATCTTTGGTTTGCGTTGTGTTTTATGACAAGCCCACCATGCATCTTGGGCTGATGATTTTCTTCGTGTTTGTCCTGATAAAAAAGTGTCGTCAAATTAAAGATAACAAGTGTAGCTACTTTGAAATAGAGCAAAGTGAACACGCACCATGTAATTAGGATGCAAGGCGTGTGCCATGTCAGCCGACACTAAGAAACTCTTTTGAATAGCTATTGTAGAAACTTTTTATGAAACACATTGAAATAACAGCGTATCAGCCAATAGGGTACAAAGATATTTCAAGCAAACCAAAGGTAATCAGGAATTGTAAAGGATAAGTGTTGTACTAATACAATCTGCTTTTTTTATTATTTCTTGATGCTATTGTTCCTAAAAAACAAATTTTACTTCACGGCCAAGAAGAGTGAGGATTTTCACAATGTAAAGAAAATATTCAGTTCCAATTAAAATTCCATCAAGTCGAGAGGCTAAAAACTAGAAAAGGAATAACGTAATTCTACCTTTGTATCTGAGCTGAAGGAACTAGTGACTCGTGATAAAGCATCAAGCATGACTGGGGATCCAGCTCCTTGTGCTGAATTAGAACCAATCTCCTCGTGATCAAATAAGGCCACCATTCTTACTCCAGTCTCATTTTCGAGACTGCTTTCAGATGACGAAGAATCTATGAGAGCCTGAAACGAAAACCAAAACAAAATAAATATAACCAGATGGCCCTTTTTCAAAACTGCAGTTCCTTGTTAAAATGGAAGCTTAGACAGAAAAAGGATAATGCGATAACTAATGTAAATCAGTTCAATCAGATAGTGCCATTATAATGTGGCCAATCATTTAGACCAATCCTGGAGTAGTTGGTTCACAAAATAGCATCGTTGATGCTTGTGCTAGTGTCATACTTATCACAAGCCCTCTTTGATTGAACATATCAGCATGATATGCTAGACAACAAAAATCTTCAACATTTCTTGTACTCGTGACAAACAATTTATTCAAGGCAACATGTGACCATAGCAGGAATACCTTCAGCGAGCAAAATGACATGCATAGGTTATCAAGCCTTCCAGAGAAAATAAATTCCTTGAATGCGCCTGCAACCGTGCTTAGTTGAGTATCACATGCTTGCAACTCAAAATCACATATATCATCTGGTTTACAACCAGCCTGAGCAGCAATCAGCTGAAACATAGTGGATGAAGAGACAAACATCATGATCAGAGCACATTGAAGTTGTATTTTATAAAGATAAATAAATTGTGAGTAACCACAACTAATAAGAATTTGAATCTCCAATGTGATATTCAGTTGATGAAGAGACGAAAAGATGATACGACCAAGACCTGCAAAAGAAGGAGATGATGCTTTGGATTGCTAGAATTAGTTCCTTCATCATTCTTCTTCCCAACAAGTGATCCATTTTCAGTAGAACCATTTTCAGCAGTTGATTTATTCAGCTCAGCCTGAATTACGGATATCAAAATGTAAGAGAATCATAAGAAGATGAAGGAAAGGTCCATTTTTTTTTTAACATAATACCATTTTCCATCAGCCCTCTATTATATCTTGGCAGATAAACAGCAATATTGAGTCAAAAAAACAGCAGTAATTCATACCATGAGGACTTAACAATATTTTTCCCCAGAAGGTAGAAGGGTGACATATCGAGTCCCCATATCATGTTTACATTTCATCCTTCTATGATTTTGTTCTGCACATTTACCAGCCCCAGACTTAAGACAATACAGGCTTATGTCACACCTATTAAGCTACGTGGTCAAACTAGGATATTTCCAAGAACCAAATTTGTTTTATTCTTTCTCATTATGCACGCGAGGTATGACAGACTCATCTCAAAGCATTACATCAGCAATCGTGATGATTACATTATATTCAATTCTTTGACAAAGTATCAACTGTGATTCCCTATTCGTCGTGAGAAAAACCGGCTTCAAGAGTACAATGGTAGGCCGTTTTCCAGATTCATGCTTCTCACCTGTTCAACTAATTTACCAAGAAATTACCAGTGTCGGTCCCTTGTAGACTAGTATACTTGATTGTTATTAAAATGGAAAAAAGCATCATCCCCACACCATGACTTCCTGTTTATTATTTAAATTTAATTATCTGTCAACTAGTAACTCTCTTGATAGTATGACCTGATATTTATTAAATCTTCCATATGATGGTAGTCGAGAAACTTAACAACAAGCAAATTTTTTATATTGATGTTCCACATCAGGAAATAAAACTTTCCTAAAATGGTCAATAAGACATAGATAAAGAGGTCGCAGGCAAAAAAACGCAGAGAGAGATGGCCAATTACATCTTTCGTGTGAAACACAAAAAGTACCTAAGCCATCTAGAAAATTACCTTAACTGATGTGGCCAAAACTGGAGCTAAGTGACTCTGAGTGTTGACTTTGAATCCATCTTTAACACCACTATTTTACAAAGGAAACGTAATTAAAAAAAAATGTTATATTCCAGGATCCAATCAAATGTAAATATTTCCAACAGAAGCACCTGTCCAAGTGAATCGCCAGTGTTGGGATTCGCATAATGGGATCCTCAATTCTAACAAGCTGGTGAGAGAATATTTCAGAACCATCTTTTTGCTCTCTAATTATTACTCTTCCAGCAATAGATAAGTCACGATCAAACCATGTATGCCACAAACCACCTCCATAAGTTTGCACACCAACTTCCAAGAACCCACCTTTTGATACCTGAAACGACCGTGATTCGAATCCTTATAGACTAAATAGAACCCTCTTCCCTCGTGATTGAATATGAGTCATTTAAATGCAAACCAGATAATGCAATAAAGTAAATACCTTTGAGACTGGTTTTAATTTTAGGCAAGGACTATCAGTGTGAGCACCGATTATATAAATTCCATTTCCAGCCACATATCTAGACCATAAAATCAATTATTGTCATCCACTCGATCCATGTAGAATTTTTGCATTACATGCAATTTGATAATTTACAAATGGCCAAAAGAATAACCTATACTTTGATATCAAAATGCAGACAAGAGATTGAACTAGTTTGGTAGTAGATATTAAGGTTCTTATTATGATGGGGAAAAAATAATATCACCAAGCAATCTTTTAAAATTCTCAATTTCATATCAAATTAATCTATATGGGAGGAAAGGTCAATAGCAACATGACTTCCACAGCTCATAACAAAAGTAGCATATGATAATCAAATTATAATTGTGAGAAAAGAAGCATCTTTGGCATCAAACCATAAAGAAAAAAAGGGCAATAATAAAATGCATACCTTTTACCAATTGCAAAGGCAACAATAGTTGAATAATTCCTAGTGAAAAAATATTTCTTTCCAGCTTCTAATTTCCATTCCTCCCTCTCTGATACTCGCTCATACCCTGCACTTCTCAGTCTCTTCTTTGCTTCATCTAATGAACAAAATTACAGTATAATAATCCATTAATTACAAAAGAATAAGTCATCCACAAGAGGAAAAAAAACAACTGATTTACAAGACCAAATCTTATTATTCAAAGCCAGACTATTCATGAAAGAAGCCGAACTTGATAAACAAAACTACTAAAATAATGTTTTCAATGCACAAAAAAAATCACATATTGAAAGAACCGTCAACGCACGCCCAAAAAATATGACCTAATATAAGTAAAAATAAGATTAGCCAACTACAGCATAACCAATTAACTCATAAATTTTAATTCAATGAGAAAATCTTGTCGAATATATTCGCTCTAACTGATGCGATCGAATATATTACCTACGGCATGGAAAGCTGTAGGGGAAGCATTCAAGAACTCGACAAGATCTAGTGCTACTGATTTTTCCATGTAGTAGGGTTCTCCTTGGATCTGCAAAGCTCAACTTTTCTAGTATGTATGCTCCACAAAGCAAGGAGAATATGTTTCGGCACGATTCCAATAATTCAAAAATTCTTTCGACAAAACAAAACAAAGTTCCAATCTGGCCATTCTCATTGTAGTTTGTCGAATTTGCAATCTCAAACATAATTTTTTTAAAAGGTGAATTTTTATAATTATCATTTTATAGGTGATTCAAAGAATAACATTCGTTTCATATAGTATATATAAGGATATATAGTCGTCATTTTTCTTATATATTTACAAATTCGATTTGATGTTATTGTAATACAGCTATTTTGGTAAGGAGACATATATAACTGTTCAAATTAAAAGAAGAATTTGTAAAACAATTATCATATAAGAGAGATATATATAATTATTATTTTTTAAATGCATAAGATATAAGATATGTTTATAATAAAAAAAGATAATAATAAAATGTTTAATTAGCATATTGATCTTATTATTTATGTTCAAAAGATAATATTTAAGGGGTAATGAATTGCATGATAACACTATTTTCATTAAAAGAATACATATAAAAGCAAATGACCGACTCTCATTTTTTTGGTACTACATAGTTAGCTAGAAATCCAAAGACTAACTAATTTGACACATCAACTTGCGTATATTTAAATACATCCATCAGAACAGATCCGCCGTGGCGAGGCGGATTTAATACTGGTCGAAATAAGATCCGAACTCATTACCATTCCTAATAAAAATGATTTAAAATAACTGAAAAATCCACAACATTAACTTAGTTTAAGCCAAAATTTATGAATATGATAACTAGGAATTAGAATACTATATATAATTTCAATAACTCTACCCAACTTCTATGTTGCATCGACACTCCAAAAAATCACTACATGCTGTGTCGGACACTCAACGGATATGGACACGGCAGGACACGAACATGCCACCTGGCATGTCTGAATCTTTTTTTAAAAAAAATTCCGACACATTTCGGACATGGCAAGACACGCCGTAAACACGACAGGACACGGGAAAATGATTTTTTTAATATATATATTTTTTTAAAAAATAATTTTTTATAAAACTTATATAATTTTTTTTACAAATTTTTTTAAAAAAGTATAACTTTTTTTGTATGTTTTAATTAGTGAATGAAATGTCTACAATTTGACATAATTATCAATTTTATATTCAAATATTTGATAATTAAAGTTTTTCTTGAATTTTAGAATAATAGAACATAATAGATATGCAGAATATATATAAAAATATTGATGTATCCTAGAAGTGTCGTGTCCTATAATTTTTGAAAATCTTTATCCTTGTGTCCGTGTCGTGTCATACATGTGCCCCTGTATCCGTCTCTGTGCAACATAGCCAACTTAAATAAAACTAGATGATTTTTTTTAGGTAGCCCAGCGCCACTGCCAATTCTAGGGGTGAACATTTGGTTAATTCGGTTAATAACCGAACCGAATTAAGCGAAACGGAAAAAATCGAATTTTTTTTTACACAACCGAACAAACCAACTTTTTTAAGAAACCGAACAAACCGAACCGATATTTTGAAAAATGTAAAAAACAAATTAAAATTTGATTTTAAAAATATAAAAAAATAATAAAAATATATTAGATCGGTTAAATCGGTTAACCGATATTTTTAAAATCAAAACCGATAACCGAACCGATTTAACCGATATTTAAAAAAAATAAAACCGAACTTTCGAATTGACCGAACCGAATTTCCAAATTTATTCGGTTCGATCGGTTATTTCGGTTAAATCGAAGTTTTGCTCACCCCTAACCAATTCTCCTGCGAGATTTGTTTGATGTTAACACTATAAATAATATTTTTACAAAACTACCCGTATCCAAGGGATTAAAGTCATTACCAAAATGATAATGACCAAAATGACATACTATTCTTTAGTGTTCATGGTCGGGACTTTTCTACTGTGAGGGTAATATGGGGTTAACCTACAAGTGTCCTTATGTTTATCATGCTCATAAAAAACATATCAAACATCATATTATTTTACCACTATTTATAACCCATTTTATAATCACTCTATTTACTAATCATTTATAATCACATCCTTTATAACAAACGTTTTTGAACTCAATATTAAAATACAATGTATTTTTTAAATAAAATAATTGACATATCAACTATTTTAAATGAATTGTATTGAATTTATCCATAAATAAAACTTATACATATCAATATATGATAGATCTATCATATTAGTTAGTACTTTTCAGATAGCCAATACCCTCCATCATTGACGGAAACATCGTTGTTGTCTTGAAGGACAGTGCCCTCAGGGATATCATTCATCATTCACGTGGAATCTTTTTTGTCTTTAAAAAAAAGATTTCAAATAAATAGTGATGATATCCATGAGAGCACTATCCTTAAAGGCATCATCAAACAAACCATTGACACCCATATATCTTCCTAAAATTCACTACCGACTCCCGAGGCAGGGCACATAATTCAAAGCAAGCTCCCATACCACCTTTTTTTAATTTGCATTTATCCCTATTCTAGATTAACATTTTGCATCATCTCACGCGCATAAATCCAAAAATATGTCAATCCTTAGACCATAACGACGAAAACCTTCATATCTATCCCCCACCTCCCCATGACACTTTAAATATATCCTCATTCTGCTACCTATTCATGCACATTTCACCCGAAAAATTTGAAGCCAGATAGATTTTGAAACCAAAAACATGGTGGGTTTTGAAAGTGGTTTTCTTGAGACACCTTCTTCAAAACAAAAGAAACCTTTCGTGGGCTATGATGTGCCCGAAGGAGTTGATATCAGGGGAAGATACGATTCAGAATTCGCTAGAATTCTTACAAAGGATGCCATGCAGTTTGTGGCTGATTTACAGAGGGAGTTCAGGGGGAATATCAAGTATGCAATGGAGTGTAGAAAGGACGCGAAGATGAGGTATAATAATGGAGCGTTGCCGGGTTTTGATCCGGCGACCAAGCACGTTAGGGAAGGGGAATGGTTCTGCGCCCCGACGCCGCCGGTGATAGCTGATAGGAGGGTGGAGATTACGGGGCCGGTGGAGAGGAAGATGATCATTAATGCACTCAATTCCGGAGCTAAGGTTTTTATGGTAAGTTGAATTATTATGCACATCGAAGTTGATAATGATTAAATATTCAACCATTTATTCATTTTCTTTTTCAAATTTGTTCATGGATAGGCTGATTTTGAAGATGCACTATCTCCAAGCTGGGAAAACCTTATGCGTGGGCATGTAAATTTAAAGGATGCGGTAAATGGTACCATAAGCTTCAATGACAAAGCCAGAAACAGAGTTTACAGGCTCAATGATCAAAATATAGCTAAGCTTTTCGTTCGACCCCGAGGATGGCATCTCCCCGAGTCTCACGTCTTTATCGACGGCGAGCCTGTCACCGGTTGTCTCCTTGATTTTGGACTTTATTTCTTCCATAACTGGTCTGCGTTCCGTAGATATCAAGGCCAAGGAATTGGACCCTTCTTCTATCTCCCAAAGATGGAGCACTCCAGGTAATAATACTCCATCCCTCTTCTTTTTTATGTCATTGTTTAACTGTTATGTTCACATGGCCATGATTGACTAACGGCCGCGGAATGAAGAGTTGACGCACTAAAGTTTAATGCTAAAATGGATCAGTATCTATAACGTTGATTCCACTATCACCGCTGGAACGGAAAGACCGAAATCGCGACTGCGAAATACTTTTTTGATTTTTTTCATTAATAATTTATCCAAATTATCTAATTATATTTATTTTTATTGCGAACGTTACGTGAATCATGCACACCACTATTTCATACTCTTCTTACATATTAAATAATTGTGTTTATTGAATTTTCAAGATCTATATTGGATATGCTAATGCTATATTTGTCTGGATTAAGGTTAGGAGAGTCAAAAGCCAATATAACAGTCTCTCAGAAGAAAAAAAATTATATTTACTATGAGATTTTTCTAAATTTCTGTCCTTTGACGGTTTCGTTTGCTCTTAATTCTTGACTAAGTTTATATAAGTAAAAGGTGCTGCCGAGCTGCGTTAGACTACGAAAAAACTTCCTTTTAACATCCAAGAAGCCTCAAGAGAAATTCATGTTAAATTTCAAGAAACCTTACAATTGCAATTTTTGTGTTTTAACAGGGAAGCAAAGATATGGAACAGTGTATTCGAGAGAGCCGAAAAAAATGGCTGGAATCGAGAAGGGCAGCATAAGAGCAACTGTTCTGATCGAAACACTACCGGCAGTGTTTCAAATGGACGAAATCTTGTACGAGCTGAGAGATCATTCGGCAGGCTTGAACTGCGGCAGATGGGATTACATCTTCAGCTACATCAAGACGTTTCAGGCGCACCCTGATCGCCTGCTGCCTGACCGAGTTCAAGTTGGAATGAATCAACACTTTATGAGAAGTTACTCTGATTTACTCATCCGAACATGTCACAGGCGGGGAGTCCACGCAATGGGAGGCATGGTACTGATTATGTGTCCAATGTTGAATTTTCAGTATATTATCAACCTGTTTGAGTAAATTTTGTGCTTTGGCTTTCATTGCTGACTAATTATGATAGTTACATTGACAAATTGGGTTGATAATTTTTTATGATCACCTCCTCCTGGATTCCTTGAATAACGATGCACTTGTTCTTGATCATTGGATTTATTGAGTTTCGTGCACTTATATCAGGCAGCTCAGATTCCAATCCGAGACGACCCAAAGGCAAACGAGGCTGCTCTTGATTTAGTCAGAAAGGACAAGCTACGGGAGGTGAAAGCAGGGCATGATGGAACCTGGGCAGCTCACCCTGGCCTAATCCCAGCCATCATGGAAGTCTTCACTAACAACATGCCCAACAAAGCCAACCAAATTCACTCCATGAAACGTGATGACGCCGCCAACATCACCGAGGACGACCTCCTGCAAATCCCAAGAGGTGTCCGAACCATGGAAGGCCTCCGGCTCAACACACGAGTCGGGATACAATATATGGCCGCATGGCTTACGGGCACGGGATCCGTCCCACTCTACAATCTTATGGAGGACGCGGCTACGGCTGAGATCAGCCGAGTTCAGAACTGGCAGTGGCTAAAATATGGAGTGGAGTTGGATGGGGACGGGCTCGGTGTGAGGGTGAATCGGGACCTATTCGGGAGAGTTGTCGAGGATGAAATGGGAAGGATTGAGAGGGAAGTTGGGAAGGAGAAGTTTAAGAAGGGAATGTATGTTGAAGCTTGCAAGATTTTCACAAGGCAATGCATTTCACCTACTTTGGATGATTTTCTGACCCTCGATGCTTATCATCATATCGTCATCCATCATCCCATGGAATCATCCAAGCTTTAGATTGATTTCTTGATGTCGTGAAATTAAGTTTTTGTTTTATGCTAAAATAAAAAAAAAAGTAGTTGGTTTTTTTTTTTGGTTGCTAATTCCTTTTCTATGTATCATCGTGTTTGTATTTTCTACCACTTTCTTCTTCTACGAATAAAGTGAGTATTCCTATTAAACTAAGTAGGAGTTTGCAATTGCTTATGAAAACTGCTTATCTACTTTTCAGATAAAAAGTAGTTTTTGGGTGTTTTATTTGTTTGCTTCTGCTATTGCTTCTCTAAAAATAAGCAGAAAAAAGCAGAAGCAGGTCATAACATGCTTTTGACTGCTTTAAGTTGTTTTGTGGCAATTTCGTAATTAATTTAAGTTTATTAAGCTACTTTTTTATTTAAATAACACACTCAATGCTTATGCTTAAAATCAACTTTTTTCAACTTTAAGCAAAAGCAACATAGAAGTGATTTGAATAAGCAATCACAAACATACCCTAAATCTACTTTCAGTTAGTACGTGTACTTCAAATGATCGTTATTTATTTTATTTTGAACATAAACGAAAATTATATTAATTACAAACATATACAACAAATGTCCAGTTAAAGCACACAATATATAGTGAACAAACAAAAACAACAAAAAATAAGGTTGCCAATCTTGGGCAATGACCATAACATATATATGATTAGGTGTACTAAAAGGTCCAAAGGTAGAGCGAATCACAACAGAAGCACCAGAACTGGCCCTGAAAAAAATATAGACAACCAGAACCAAATCAGGTCCCTCAAACCAATTAAGCCAGGATGTGGTCGAACAATGAAAATTACTCCAAGAAATCTGAAGGTATAAATAATGAAAAACGAGGGACAAAATCTGATAAAAGACAAATAGAAGAGCAAACTCTCGTATCCAAATCCTTTCCTGAAAGGTTGCGACTAAACCACTGAATGTCGTACGAAACCGAACGGCTCAAAGGACGAAACCAGCGTTACGCCGAGAGAGAAGCATCCTAGATGAAACGCCACCAAATAGACCAAAAAGTGCCAGAACAACAAAAGTACATACAAGAGCCCAAAACGAGATGAAACCAAACGATATGTGTGAGTTCTAAACAAATGACATCAAAACCCAGGGCTCCAAGGATATAACACCATAAGATAACAAAGAAAAACATATTGTACAATAAGATAATTATAATATGATTGACTAGATTGTAAAACAGTAATGCCAAAAGGGGAGAAACAACATGAATAAACACTCGTGAGGTGGTGAAGGCCCGTGATTCTCTAAATCGACGGATGTTTCGGCTAAAGGACATCAAGGTTGTCAGCGGGGTTGCCGAGCAACCACCGTCGCTGAAATAATGGAGGCCAAGGAATGAAGGATGTCGCTTGTGTTGGAAGAGAGTAGCCGGAAGCTATATTCGGAAGACGCATGCGCTCAAAGTTATATACAAAGATTTAGAGTTCAAAAAGATCAACGATGAAGTCAGTCCAAAAGAATCTTTTTGAAGAAGACCGTGTATATACACGACTCAACTTGATTTCTTATATGGATAATGTAGCTATTTCAATCCATTGTGATTAAAGACTTAATTGTTGTTGCTAATTAATTGAGATGATAAATATATCACGTTTTTTTAATTTGAATTCAAACTATTGAGAAATATATTATTGGTCATGCATATTGATGATTTTGTGTATATCATTTTATTATTCACTAATTCTTCAATTCCATTAATTATTTTTTAAAATTTTAATTAGTCATTATTATTAAAATTATATAAATTTAAAAGCACAGATAAGTAAGTATAAAGATGTATTTTAGAAATTTTGAATTTTTTTTATTAATTTAAAAATACAAATAAGGATAAAAATAGTAATTATAAACAGTTGACAGCCGTTGGATTTGGAGAATAGTATTTTGGTGAATTTCAGACGTTAGATTTCACAGCGTAAAGATATGCGGTCAGGATTTTTTAAAGAGGAGGGCTTCAAGGTAACGCTCTCCTTTAAATAGAGGCCAACACATGCATAGCAAGTCGCAGCTCAAAACTCTTCTCTCTCTATATCTATCGATACTCTGTACCTGTGGTGTGCCTGTAGGTGGGCTTCTTTTTTCTTTTTCTTTCTCATTTTTTTCCTTTTTTTCTTTTTCTCCTCTATTTATCAATTTAAAATCTTGAATTCTATTTGTAGACCTATCATCACTTGCATAACGAATTCCAGACCTGCTAACTTTTCTATCTCTTTTCCTTTTGAATCCACGTTTGTATTTCGTATATAGGGTTTTGATTACGCTGTCGTTTTACGGAATCTGAAAAAAGATATTGAATTTTGATTTGGGTTCGGATTTCCTGTTTGATGGGTGTTGTTGATCTTGCATTTATTTGATGGGATATTGAATAATGTTTGCCAAAGAAACATATGGAACAATGATTCTTGAGTAGAAGATGAAGATTGTCAAGATTTTATGATATATTTGTTGAAAATTAGACGTTTTGTTTCTTTTGTGTGCATGTTTATTGAAATTGGCGCTGATCGACATGTGAGATATTTGAAAATTCGTTGGAAGTTGGGTTTTTATGATTGAGGGAAAAAGTTTAAACGGGGAAGAATCGACAGTCGCGGATTTGGAGGGTTAATTAATGTTTCCTGCTGTTCTTAAAATTACTCAGGTCAATTATAATATTAGGCGATATGATGCGGAAATCACTGAAAGCTGTAAAAGGGTATTCTTCTGGGTTCGTGCCTGATTATCAGTATGGGGCGGAGACAATGGAGGAATCAGAAGGATTTGGAAGCTCGGGTCGGGTTGAACAAGATTTGACAGCATCAGAGGACTCTTGTGCACCAAAAAGCAAGAGCATTAAATTGAATGTGAATGACTATGATAATTTTGGCGTGCCTATACAGATTTTTTCGTTGGCTAGAATGTCACAGTTGGAGAAAAGGGATTTGGTGGTGAGATTGAAAAGTGAGCTCGAACTGGTTAGGTTGTTTCAGAGGAAGTTATGTTCTTTGAGATTAGATTCCGCAGTTTTTTCCCATGCTTCTAATATATATGGCAGTTGTAATGCGCCAAAGAGACCTGCTTCAGTAGAAAGTTTTCCTGTGTCTACGAGTAAAAAGGCTGTGGCAGCAAGCAAGAAAAAATTTCCTCCTGGAAGAAATGGACCACGCACAAAAGGTGGGATGATGGCTGGGAGGCGCATTGGGTCACTGAAGCAGTCTGCACATAATAATACCAAATATAACGTGTTGATGAAGCAGTGTGAGGCATTATTGAAAAATCTAATGAAACAGAAAAATGCCTGGATTTTTAGTAAGCCAGTTGATATTGTAGAACTGAACATTCCAGATTACTTTACTGTTATAAAGCATCCGATGGATTTTGGCACAGTGAAAATGAAGTTACTTTCAAATCAGTATTCCAGTCCAATGGAATTTGCTGCCGATGTAAGGCTCACCTTTGGAAATGCAATGACCTATAACTTGCCTGGAAATGCTGTTCATATTTATGCCGCCACTTTGAGTAAATTCCTTTGAATCGAGATGGAAAGCAATTGAGAAGAAGATTCCTGCATCAACAGATGAATCCCCACCTTCCAAATCTAGTGTTTGTCATAGGATCGGAAATCGCTACCACCCCCTCCTGTGAAGAAGCAAAAAGTTGCTCCTAGTGAGAACAAGCTCAAGCGAAAAACAGAAAAGCGGGTCATGACTGATATTGAGAAGAAAAGACTGGGTGTGGAGTTGGAAGCCTGCTTGAAGAATTACCTGAAAATATCATTGAATTTTTGAAAGATAGCACTCTGAATGGAGGTCAAGTGACTGAGGATGAGATTGAAATTGATATTGAGACTCTCGATGATGATACCTTGTTCTCAGCTACGGAAACTTCTGGATGATTATCTACTAAACAAGGGAAGAAAATCAACACTGAGTGAAGTTGAGGTCCATATCTGCATATGGATTCATGTTTTTTGTGCAAATGCACCCATATATATATATGATGCATATTTTTTATTGCCTTAGTATTGCTGTTTATGTCTTTATAGATACCAAATGAGTCTGGGTTTTAGCTATCCATATGTCCAGCCTCTAATAGGTAAATATATTTCTCCAATGAATTTACATCCTGAGTTATGATTTAATTGTCTTTAGGGGATCGTTTTGTCATTGATTATGTATTTATCACCCACGGTCTCTGTTATATTATTATAAGGCAATGAACGAGCTGATGAAGATGTGGATATTGGTGGAAATGATCTGCCACTTATCTCAAGTCTTACTACCACAGAGATTGGTAAGGAGGCTGTCCAAAGAATCACCAAAGACAATAGTTCAAGTAGCTCCAGTAGTGATTCTCACTCCTCATCCAGTGGTTTGTTCCATCCTTGTCCTCAATTTCAGCTTTTATTCTCTGATTGCTATCTTGAGAAGGATAACTATATAGGCTTTCTTTATTTATTTATTTCTCAAGCGATCATGATGTCATCATGTATTTTCATCTGAGGTTTAAGGATTTAATTATGTTAATGCGAAAATATATTTATACACTTATTTACTCTTCAGAAGTGTAAATGAAGAATCGGGGGCCCATAATCCTAAATGTTCAGGAATTAATATACGTAATCATAAAATCTTCAATCGGCCGAAACCCTTTGGCGATTTGCTGCCACCAACAAGGAGCTGACGTGGTAGCTCCGCTTAGGATCCATCTTTCATATTTTATGATTACGTATATTAATTCCTGAACAATTTAGGGTTATGGGGCCCCCGAGTCTTCATTTACACTTCTGTGGAGTAAA
>CAJQUN010001222.1:0-89436 GCA_907163345.1 Haberlea rhodopensis | reverse complement strand
ATTGTAGGGGTCTTCCTACCTTAACAGTGCTAGAATGACATAAAAAGAACTAAACATGCACTAATGACATCTTAGAGTTCCGGTTGTTACGTGAGCTAACAGGATTACAGGCCAAAAATAAAACTTCAAAAATATCAGTTACATTCACATAAACGAATGCTAACATTTTAGATTTATACTACTCCTAGAGTAGATACTAATCAAATCCTGAATCCTATGCATCCTGTGCTCTTTTAGCTCACTGCCTCAACCCGACCCTTAGCGCTTTAGTCCAAAGTGTACCTACAGGGACAATCCATCATGAGCATGTACATCTTTCTTAATAACATAAAAGAATGGCATATGAATAAATGCATGAAATAACCGTTAATATGTACTTCCTGGTTAATAGCATTAACACACTTTTGTTGTCCCTGTTTCAAATTTCATGCATATAATCATTAGATCTTGACATAAAGGATTAACATCATACTTCACTTATATGCCCATAATCAACAATCTTAATTATGAATGAGAATGTTTGGGTCCTGTTATGTCAGCGGCACAATTGGCCCCCCTCGCTCGACATATATGTTAGTAATCCAACAAGCATGGGCGCAGCGGAATAATAAAATTTTGGATTACTATGACCGCGGATCTATACATAGGGATTCATATCGGATGAAGGTTTACAAAAGTCTCACCCTTGTAGCGTTTTGAGCAGATTCCACGGAGCACAACGTCCAACGATCCCGAGTCACGAGCAACACCTCCAAGGTCTTGCCTCAATGGTATCCACACGATTAAACGAACAAGGGACGTTCAAGAACAAGTTGCTAGACTTATTCTTGAACAAAACCAATCCCACGATTCAAAACCGATTAAACGGCAGCCGTTCCGATCACCACTATTCACGTCGGCCGTGAAGATGAAGGAGGAGGGAGGCGGCGACCGTGTGGTTTAAGCTTGAGAGCTTTTTAGGTTTTGATAATTGTGATATCAAGGAATCAATTAATTCATAATTAGTCACCTTGTTATCATTATAACAATTTAATTAAAGGCTTTCACAAAGCCTCATGGGCTCAAACCCATGATTTATTAAATCCTCATAATTATTTAATTAAGACTCTTCTTAATTAATAATTCATCCAATGAATTTAATTCCTTTATCATTTTAATCTTTTGTGCGACCCGATAGGATCTTGTAATGTTGGCAGTGACATAAAATCTCATTTTACGTTACAAGCAAGGAGCGGTGTCTAGCAACACATCGAGGCTACCCAAATTACAAGAATGTCAATGACTCGACATAACCTTTAGAACTTGTGATAATTTAACCATGTAACTTAATCCCTTTGTCCATGTGTTTAGATTAAACACGAGTCATGGAATAGTCATACTCGTATATTCAATCTTTATTTCTTGATCCCCAAGTAGAACTAGAATAAACGAATAAGCTCGATATCTCATATCGACTCATTCGAGCATGGCCATGCATTTTAGTTCTCACTTGATCAAGGGCCAAACACTTCTCCTGTTATATAGTATGGACAAATCCTATCTCGATCAGTCAACATCTCTCTACATAATTCGTAGTGTATCCAATAGTCGCCTTTATAGTTTACCCTGTTACGGTAACGTTTGACAATATCAAGATACATAACTCCTTATGTTGGGATCTCTGATGATCACAAGTCGTAAGGATTACATACATTATTATCACTATGAGAATTGCATATGACAATCATATAACTATCCATGTTGCATTCTCATGGTGGGTCTGTCCAGTACATCGTTCTCTAACATGTACCCATGTGTTGATTTGATATCTCATATCAATGAACATTCATCAATCAACACATACTAGTCTCTACGTATTATCATTATCTATATTCATGATAATACTTGACTAGGGACATCTTTAAGAATAATACAATATTATTCTAAGGACATTAACTTATATATCAATTCATATTGCACAGATATACTAATGATTTGCCATTCATAAAATCATAAACATTGTATGTCCAAACAAACATCCAATGACCTGTCTTAGGGCATATCCCAACAAATCTCCCACTTGCACTAAGACCAATCAGACATTTACCTTTCTAGAGATCTGGTATGACGATCATGCTTCTGCTGTGACAGTGGCTTCGTCAATGGGTCAGATACATTATCATCTGTTGGTACTTTGCATATCTTAGGCAAAACACATATCCTTATTGCGATCGAAAATCATCTTTGTCGGTTGGAAGCTTGCATCAGTGTAACCCATTACATTGAGCTCTTCCTCACCTCCATAAATCAAGAATGTATCCTTAGTTCTTATCAAGTACTTCAGGATATTCTTGACAGCAATCTAGTGACCTTCACCTGGATCAACTTGATATCTGCTCGTCATGCTCAAAGCATATGATACATCGGGACGAGTACATATCATGGCATACATGATAGATCCAATAGCTTACGCATATGGAATCTTACTCATGCGTTGTCTCTCATCTGGTGTTGAAGGACACTGTTCCTTTGAGATATAAATACCATGCGTCATAGGCACGAATCCTTTCTTTGATTCTTGCATGCTAAACCTTTTAAGCACTTTGTCTATGTATGTACTTTGACTTAGTTGAGAAAGCCTTCTCGATCTATCTCTATAGATCTTTATTCCTAATACATAGGTGGCTTCTCCCCAAGTCTTTCAACATCGAAAAGCAGTTCCCTAGCCATATCTTTACAGATTGTAGGCAGGATATCATTCCCAATGAGAATTATGTCATCTACATACAACACTATGAAATGATATGCTCAACCACTTACCTTCTTGTTATCACACGGAGGTTCATCTACGATTTTTGTTATAAAACCAAACTCTTTGATTCATCATCAAACGCAGATTCCACTCCGAGAAGCTTGCTTCAATCCATAAAATGGATCGTTAACCATGGCCACTGGTGAAAAGGGTTTCATCATAGTCATACCATGAATGTTGTTTGAATATCTTTCTTTGCAACCAGCCGACCTTTGTAGGTTTGTAATTACCATCCATATCGGTCTTTTTTCTTGAAAATCCATTTGCACCCTATGGGTCGCTACCCCTTCAGGTGGATCAACCAAAGTCCATACTTGGTTTGCATACATGGATTCCATCTCAGATTTCATGGCCTCTTGCCATTTCTCAGAATCAGTGCCCATTATAGCTGTGTTGATAAGATGACGGCTCATCCTCATCAATAAGTAGTAAGTCACCTTGTTGAGGTCACAAGAAATCCATATCTCTGTGGCTCCCAGTGTTCTCTTACAGACCTACGCTGGGCTTGTGTCTCTTGAGCAGGTACTTCTTCCACAACAGCTTGCGGTGCCTGCTCTGTTTCCATCTCAATCTCAGGTCAGTGTTTTCTTGTGGTTGAACTTCACTAAGTTCTATTTTTTCTCCCACTGCGTTTTTCTAGAAATAAATTCTCTTTCAAGAAATACACCAGTCCGAGCAACACTACTTTTGTTCTCGGTGGGATAATAGAAATAGTATCCTTTCGTTTCCTTTAGATACCCCACAAATAAAACACTTATCAGATTTGGGTCCAAGTTGTTTAGTGGCGTGACGTCTAACGAAAGCCTCACAACCCCAAATCTTCATAAAGACATACTAGGACGCTTCCCAGTCCATATCTCATATGGTTCTTTTCCACTGTTTAGATGGAACACGGTTCAGTAAGAAAATGCGCTGTTCTAGAGCGTGTCCCCAAAACGATATCGGAAGATCCTGCAATGACTCATCATTGATCTAACCATGTTCTAACAAGGTTCGATTTCTCCTCTCGATACACCATTCCATGTGGAGTATACTGGGGAGTGAGTTGTGGGACTATCCCACACTCCTTTAGATAGTCATGAAACTCTTGGCTTAAGTATTCACCTCCTCGATCTGATCGAAGGATTTTGATACTTTTGCCAGGTTGGTTTGTAACTTCATTCTTGAAATCATTGAACTTTTCAAAGGTTTCATGCTTATGCTTCATTATATACCAATACCCATATCTACTGAGGTCATCAGTAAATGTAACGAAGTATTGAAAACCACCTCTAGCTTGTGTACTTATTGGTCCACATACATCACTATGTATTAGTCCCAATAAAACATTTGCCCTTTCAACATGTCCCTTGAAAGGGGCTTTAGTCATCTGGCCCATTAAACAAGATTCGCATGCTTCATATGATTCAAAATCAAATGATCTAATACTCCATCCTTATGAAGTTTAGATATGGCGGTTCTCGTTTATGTGGCCCAAGCGACAATGCCAAAGATAATTCGGATTACAATCATTATTTTTAATCCTTTTAGTATTTATGTTATGGATAGGCATATCAAGATTTAATAAATAAAGACCATTCACCATTGTGCACTAGCATAAAACATATCATTTAAATAAATAGAACAACAGTTGTCCTTTATTATAAATGAAAACCACACTTGTCTAAACAAGAATAGAAATTATGTTTTTTTTTTTTGTAATGGATGCACAAAGTAACAGTCTTTTAAAATCAAACGATAAACCAGAAGGCAAGATAAATAATAATCTCCTATAGCTAATGCAGCAACTCTTGCTCCATTTCCAACTCGGAGATCAACTTCGCCTTTCGCCAACAATCTACTCTTTTTGAGGTCCTGCACATTTACACAAATGTGAGATCCACATCCAGTATCTAATACCCATGATGAAGAAGTAGATAAATTGACTTCTATAACAAAAATACCTGAAGTGGAGTCACACTTCTTTAGATCCTCCAGATATACTTTGCAGTTTCTTTTCCAATGGCCGGTCTCACCGCAATGGAACAGTTCCCTTCCTTCGCTATCCATCCCTTTGGTTTCAGTACAGATGACTTTGGCTTAGATTTAAAAAAGACCTTCTTGTTCTTCTTGAAGCTCTTAGCTTTAGTCTTTCCTTTGCTCTTATTCACAATAAGAATATTTGTAGGTTTAGACTTCTTGCTATTTGCTTCAAAAGTTCTAATCATGCCAAGTAACTGTGGTAGTGTCTTTTCTATTTCAATCATATTGTAATTTAAGACAAATTGACTGAAGCTTATCAGGCAACGATTGCAAGATCACGTAAGTGGCCAACTCTTGGTCCAAAGGAAAACCCAGCTTGTCCAGATTCTCAATATACCCAATCATCTTGAGTACATGAGTTCCAACCAGACTTCCTTCTACCATTCTACACTGGAATAACGCCTTAGAGACGTCATACCTCTCTTGTCTTGCTTGTTGTTTGTACAGTTGCTTAAGGTGCTGATCATATCAAACACCTCCATTTCCTCATGTTGCTTCTGAAGCTCAGAGTTCATGGTGGCAAGCATAAGGCATCCAACATCAAGTGCGTCACTTTGATGCTTCTTGTAAGCATCTTTATCGGCTCTTGTAGCCGTTAGGGGAGGTTCCTCAGCAGGTAAGGGTTCCTCTAGGACATATTGTTTCTTTTCCTTGTTTGAGGACTATCCTCAAGTTCCTATGCCAGTCTAGGAAATTTGTCCCATTTAATTTGTCCTTCTCAAGGACCGATCGCAGTGATAAGTGCTTGTTACGTTGTTAGTTGCCATGGATATCTACAATATAAATATGCAAAATAAGTTTATGATTTAATCATTTAACATGGTCTTATATTAAATGATACTCCCACTATCTTGTTTCAAAAATATCAACCCTCGAAACCTTTAGTGGGCCAAGATCCATATTTCGCCTAATCTTGAGTTAGCTTAGGCTAATCGCCCAAGACTCGGTTATTTAGGTAAACAACACTTTGTAAGTTACATCATATATAATTCTTGGATAGTTGGACGAATAACACTTTGTTCAATTCATCAAATGAATTATTATCCAACCCATGCCTCTAGGTTCCCAATCCTATTGAGATAACCTAGTTAAGTCGTACCCAATTTAAAGTATAACGGATATCACTTTATCATTTCGTGCCTTACTAAGATTGCCACGGTGCTTTGCTTTGGCAAACCCACACATGTACAATCGAAGTTTTGACGAGTACTTTTAATTTTGGAAGGCATCTAAAACTTAATATTTTAGAGGGATTTATTGATCTCATGATTAGTTTGATAATTTAAAATATGTCCACTACATATAGTTGTATACATATCTACATATATGTGTAATACAATTATAAATCTAAAACATAAGATAAATCATGCATCAACATACATAATTAAACGTGACATGGTTATAGCCCCTACTAACGATTTCTCAAGCCAATGAGAAAATCCTAAGAGTCAACCTAAGGTAACTTCACAAGCACCTTCCTTTGGCTCCAATTTGTGAATGGCCTCCTCATCCCGACACGATGCTCCATCTTCATTGATCACCATCAACAATTAAACTATACTATTTACAAGATATAGAATTCCTCGATTCACATTCGAGGGGAACATAGGGGAGGGATAACATTTAGAATAAAATAGAGAAGGCACGACATGCAAATCGTATTATAAATTACAAACATCCACAAATCCTATCTAATAGGTCAAAGGGCTATAACCATGCACCATGCTCAAACAACACATAAAGCATGCTTTAACATTTAATTAATTAAATTCTAAACATTTTAAATTTAATTCTAATTAAACTGTAAAATAATTTTTGAAAAATTATCGTACGCTCGGGACATCACATGCCACGAACTTAATGCACTTAGCTACGAACCACCATGGTTCGAACCAACCATACACCACGGCTGGACCAATTATGGGCCTAGGGTTCGAAACCCTAGCCCACGATATGGTCCGAGACGATGGCTTGGGTGCGGCGCCGCTAGGGTTCCAAACCCTAGCCGCCTTGCACTATGTTGGTTTCTATCGAGCCACCTAGTTCGAAACGCCGGAATTCATGAGCCACGAGCCACAGTCCAACCATGCATGGTTCATGACGGTGGCGGCTTAACCATCTCGAGCCAAGGGTTCGAAAAACCCTAGCCCTCATGTGGTGTAGCCGTCGACCCTCATAATTCCGTGGACCATGATCGAACCAACTTGCACCTTCTCAATACTTTATCGAGCTAATAGAGTTCAAAACCCTAGATAGTGCGACGGCTCGGCCCATGCTCGAGCCATGGGTTCGAAACCTAGCTCCTAAGCGGCGGCCGAGAGATGTGGTGACTAGGGTTCGAAACCCTAGCCCTTTGGCGGCGGCGCGGCCCCATGCATGAGCCAAGGGTCCGAACCCTAGCTCACTAGTGGTGGCCGAGGGTCAAGTCATGAAGTGGTCGAACCACCTTGAGCCAACACCTCGATTTTACGCTTTCGTGTATCGTATACAATTAATCGCCAATTATATCAAATACAATTTTATGATGATTTTCACAAACTCGATATTAGCATATCATATATGTTCATACAGTTTTAAATAGCATGCAATATTAGTTCTAATATGATTAACACAATTTAATCACATAAATCCGATATGAGCCTTGTACACAGCTCTGATACCACTGTTAGTATCCAACAAGCATGGGCGCAGCGGAATAATAAAATTTTGGATTACTATAACCACGGATCTATACATAGGGATTCATATCGGATGAAGGTTTACAAAAGTCTCACCCTTGTAGCGTGTTTGAGCAGATTCCACGGAGCACAACGTTCAACGATCCCGAGTCACGAGCAACACCTCCAAGGTCTTGCCTCAACGGTATCCACACGATTAAACAAACAAGGGACGTTCAAGAACAAGTTGCTAGACTTATTCTTGAACCAAAACCAACCCCACGATTCAAAACCGATTAAACGGCAGCCGTTCCGATCACCACTATTCACGTCGGCCGTGAAGATGAAGGAGGAAGGAGGCGGCGGCCGTGTGGTTTAAGCTTGAGAGCTTTTTAGGTTTTGATAATTGTGATATCAAGGAATCAATTAATTTCATAATTAGTCACCTTGTTATCATTATAAACAATTTAATTAAAGGCTTTCACAAAGCCTCATGGGCTCAAACCCATGATTTAATTAAATCCTCATAATTATTTAATTAAGACTCTTCTTAATTAATTAATTAATCCAATGAATTTAATTCCCTTTATCGATTTAATCTTTTGTGCGACCCGATAGGATCTTGTAATGTTGGCAGTGACATAAAATCTCATTTTACGTTACAAGTAAGGAGCGGTGTCTAGCAACACATCGAGGCTACCCAAATTACAAGAATGTCAATGACTCGACATAACCTTTAGAACTTGTGATAATATTAACCATGTAACTTAATCCCTTTGTCCATGTGTTTAGATTGAACACGAGTCATGGAATAGTCATACTCGTATATTCAATCTTTATTTCTTGATCCCCAAGTAGAACTAGAATAAACGAATAAGCTCGATATCTCATATCGACTCATTCTAGCATGGCCATGCATTTTAGTTCTCACTTGATCAAGGGCCAAACACTTCTCCTGTTATATAGGATGGACAAATCCTATCTCGATCAGTCAACATCCCTCTACATAATTCGTAGTGTATCCAATAGTCGCCTTTATAGTTTACCCTGTTACGGGTAACGTTTGACAATATCAAGATACATAACTCCTTATGTTGGGATCTCTGATGATCACAAGTCGTAAGGATTACATACATTATTATCACTATGAGAATTGCATATGACAATCATATAACTATCCATGTTGCATTCTAGTGGTGGGTCTGTCCAGTACATCGTTCTCTAACATGTACCCATGTTTTGATTTGATATCTCATATCAATGAATAGTTCATCAATCAACACATACTAGTCTCTACGTATTATCATTATCCCTATTCATGATAATACTTGACTAGGGACATCTTTAAGAATAATACAATATTATTCTAAGGACATTAACTTATATATCAATTCATATTGCACAGATATTCGAATAATATATACTAATGATTTGCCATTCATAAAATCATAAACATTGTATGTCCAAACAAACATCCAATGACTTGTCTTAGGGCAATCCCAACAATATAGCGGTACTGTGATACCCTTCGCTACACCTTGATAGCGGATGTATCTCCTCGCTAACCATGTCAGCGGTAAGTACCTTCCTCGCTTGCCCATAACAACCACCGGAATACTCTACCATTCCCAATAACATAGTTTAACATACATCATCAACATCATCATATCATCTTTACTTATCATAGACATCATAACATCTTTACTTATCATAAACATCATAGCATCATCATATTACATAATTACTTATGTAATCATTGCATAGTCATAGTATAGAAGTGTGTTTTACCGTCCGATGCCCATACGTTTCCTACGTACCTTTTCAAAAGGTGGAGGAGTCAATAGACTTTATCTCCTTGATTGTGCTGGTACCTGGGATGGTTCTACATAACCACATAATACAATATTAGATACCATTTCAAGAATCATTGACAAAATTCTTCAAAATAAATCAATTAAAAATATTTGCCAAGATTCTGCCTCTCTCGATCGATCGGTACCCAAGTCTCAATCTATCGAGAAAGCATGATAAACAGTGCCCAACTTTCTGCCTCGATCGATCGATCAAAATGTTTTTACCGATCGATCGAGGAACTTTACCGATCGATCGGAAATTCCTTCGATCGATCGGCCCCTGAATTTCAAACCATGCTTTAAATCTTCTGCCTCGCTCGATCGATCGGGACAAAAATCTCGATCTATCGAGCACTCTGAAAAATCGGGACTTCCCCAGATTTTCGAGTACCCTTCTTCATAGCAAGCAACCTACTTCATAACACATAAAACTTGCCCAAACAAACATGCTAGGAACTTCATAAAACTTCTATGTAAGCACTTAAATCAAAGGTTTCACAAAACCTAAGCTAGCATGCATCATAACATCCTCATAAACTTTGATCTCATCCAAATTTACAGAAAAAAGGCCAATTATAATCTTACCCAGATTTTCGAGCACTCATTTTCATAACAAGTAATCTAACACATAAAACATGTAACATGCTCGAAAAAACATGCTAGGGGCTACAAAATACTTCCATGCAAATACTCATACCAAGGTTTCGACCAAACCTATACTAGCATGCATGAAATCATCACCACCAAAACCAAACCCAAACAAAAACTCCGAAAAAAACAGAGTATTAAAACCTTACCCCTCTTTTGTTCCACTTTTGGTAAGATTTTTGAACAGTTTTACCAAGCTTTTCCTTGCCTATAAGCTGCTTATCTGGGACGAAAATGGAGGAGAGAAGGAGGAGAAGGAAGGTGGGAGGTGGAATGATTGAATGAGGAGAGTGGGAGCATGGGTTGAACCAAGTGGGGGGATGGGTTGCCATGTGGGGGAGGTGACTGATTGATTGGGGGTGGTGTGGGTTGTGGTGTCATGTGGTGTTTAATTGTGTCCCGGTATTTAGCACGATGTATTAAAATATCCTCACGCGATATTTCATAACATTACTTGATTAATACATCCCTTAAAACACCTAACATGCCCCCTAGATCATATCATCATAACATAAATATAACCCCCAATTAAAATGCACCACAACCGTTAAACATATCATAACCGTTCAAGATAGCACGTAAACACATAGACATTTCGGGGGTATTACATTACTCCCCTACTTATAAGATTTCGTCCTCGAAATCCACATGCATTCACTATAAAAACTAAACATAAAAACATACCAGAGAATAGTTCCAGATAGTGCTGCACCATATGCTCTTCCGTCTCCCACGTAGCTTCCTCGACACCCCGACGATCCCACTGAACTTTGACCATCGGTATAATCTTGCTTCGTAATCAGCGATCCTCTCGATCCAGAATTCTGATTGGTCGTTCTACGTAGGATACATCTGAGTCTAACTGTACTTAAGTAGGCTGTAAGACATGAGACGGGTCTGGCACATACTTCCGTAACATAGAGACGTGAAAAACATCATGTATGCCAGATAAGGATGGCGGTAGAGCCAAACGGTAGGCCAATGTACCGATACGCTTGTGATATCCCCGAAATGATTATGTGATTTTAATCATTTAATTTAAATTATGATGATTTGGGTGTTAATTCATGGGATTGAATTAATATTATTGGGGAGATTCATTTCAGGGTGCATGTGATATATGTTGGGATTTTGGGGTCGTGTCATGTTTATTTGGGGTGTGTGTTGTTTGTTTTGGTAAAGCATGTTAATGGGAATTGAAGTATTTTATTGAGAAAATACTATAAATATCGTGTGAGGATATTCTAATATATCGTGCTAAAAACTGGGACCAAAACATAACACATCATACCACCCAACACCCAACCACCCCCCCCCCCCCCCCCCCAACCCATGCCAATCAAACTGTTCAAGGCTGATTGCCCACCCCACTTGGCTCAATCATTCACTCTTCTTCCTCCTTCCAAAATCTCGGCCCTTCTCTCCCAAACAAACACCAGCACCTGCTGAGCAAAAACGTGAGGAGCCTTGCCATTTTCATTCCTTGGAAGCCTTTCAAAAATCGGAGCAAAGTAGGGTGAGAAACCATGCTCTGTTTTTGTTTTTAAGCTTGTTAAGTTCTTGCTTTTAAGTGTGGTAAAAATGGCATGTTAGCTTAGGTTTCTTGAAACCTTCGATTTAAATGCTTACATGGTGTTATTATGTAGCTCTCAGTATTTTTCCTTATGTATATTACATGTTTTATGTTGAGTAAATAAGCATGTAAAGTAGGGTGTTCGGAAATCTGGGTAGGAGTATGCCCTGTTTTTCTGGAAAATGTGGACTGGGAGTGATTTTGAGGAGGTGATATTGTGCATGTTAGATGGGTTTTAGGGTGAACCTTCGATTTGAGTACATGCATGGTAGTTTGTAAAGCCCAGGACGTTTCATGTGTGAGCATGTTTTATGAAATATGTTGTAATTTTTGTAGCATGAAATGAGGTACTCAAGAAATATGGAAATGAATATGTTGCCCTGTTTCCAGAAAAGTTGATCGAGTACTTGTGTGAATGGTCGACGTTTATGCATGTGGGCTTGTGTTTGGGGTGTAAATTTGATATGAATACACTCAGGGTAGTGTGTTGTAATTGCTAGCATGTTTCTTTGGGCATGGTGTATGTCTTACATGTTAGATTTAAGGGTATGAATATCGGTGTTAGGGAATTCTGGAAAATCTGGGTTGAATATGATCGATTGATCGATCGGTGAAGAACACCGATCGATCGGCAAAAGCCGTAGCTTTTTTCCTTAATTCAAACAATTCACCGATCGATCGGTGATGAGGTCCGATCGATCGGTAGTGCTTTTTTTTAAAATGTAGAATTTGTTTTAAATTTGATATTGGATTGTAATGAGACATCTAATATTGTGTTGTACACTGGTGTAGAGCCTTCACAGACAGCTACACAGCGCAGGGGATAGAGTCCCACAACACACTACATTTTGAAAAGGTACGTAAGCGACGTACGGGCATCCCAACGGTAACATGTACTTTATGTTTGTCTTTTTGACACATGATGAATGCAATGTGATGCATTAAGAGTATGATACATGTTATTATGCATTGTTGTTGCATATTGTGATGTGTAATAAAGAGGTGTATTCCACGAGTCAAGAGAGATCACAGTGTATGTTTAATGCTTATGCTTGTTCTGTAGTAATGATGCGGGGAGGATTGTACCGCTCATTATGAGGTTCTGTAGTAATGATGCGGGGAGGATTGTACCGCTCATTATGAGTTTCTGTAGTAATGAAGCGGGGAAGATTGTACCGCTCATTATGAGTTTATGTAGTAATGAAGCGGGGAGGATTGTACCGCTCATTATGAGTTGTGGAAGCATGAAGCATTAACATAACTGTTGATATATGACTCAAAAGATATGTAAAGAAAGGGGTGATATGTCATGACATTATTAAAGGATCCATAATTTCATATAATGTGTTTTATTATGAGTTATGGTACAGGGACAACCAATGGGCGTTGTAAATGCTTGGAAATACAGGAAGTGCTTTGTATTTATGATTTGTGCATTTACACTTTACATTCATATTATGTTGTATATGAATTATGATATGCTCATGTGTTGGGGGTTGTCTTTGTAGGTGCTTTTGTTGACGAGAACCAGGGTCGGGGTTGATATGCTGAGCTGTAAGGAGTGCTACAGGATTAGCATGTTAGAGAAAAATTTTGTATAGCTTCTACTGAGTAGAGTAAGACTATAATGTAGTACCCTTGTAGGAATTTGTGTTATTCCTTTTGAAACATTTTGGTACTGTAATCTCTAAAGCTCAGGTTAATCAACACGGCACGTTACTCTGATATATTCACATGAATGTTTAGTTCTCTAAATTGCACCTTAGTATCTGATAAGATAACGGGGTCTTACAACGCTGCAATACTTCATACGGCCCAACATACCTCGGAGATAACTTCCCCCGCATACCAAACCGAACCACACCCCTTAAGGGTGAAATCTTCAAGAGACCTTGCCTCCTAACTGGAATTCCAGCGGTCGTCATCGCCTATTGGCATAGGCTGCTTGCCTATCCTGGGCCACTTTCATCTTCTGTCGTATCAACTTGACCTTCTCTTCCATATCCCTGATCATATCTGGTCCTCCGACCGCTTTACTAGTCAAGTCCTCCCAATACAGCGGTGACCTACATCGTCGCCCGTAAAGAGCTTCAAAATGGGCCATTTGAATGCTCGCCTGATAGCTGTTATTATTGGAGAACTCCACCAGTGCCACTGAATCCTGCCACGGAGTATCAAACTCCAAAACACATGCCCTCAACATGTCTTCGAGCGTCTGAATGGTACGCTCTGTCTGGCCGTCTGTCTGAGGGTGATAAGCTGTACTCAGTCTCACCTCTGTGCCCAAAGCTGTCTGGAGACCTTCCCAGAAATGTGAAGTAAACCTTGGGTCTCTGTCAGACACAATCGAGACTGGAACCCCATGCAACCTCACCACATCCCGTATATATAATTGGGCCATCTTTAGGTATGTGAAAGACATACAGTATGGAATGAAGTGAGCCACCTTCGTCAGCCTATCTACGATCACCCAGATCATATCAAATCCGGAGGCCGTCCTTGGCAAGTGGGTCACGAAGTCCATAGATATGTGCTCCCACTTCCACTTAGGTACCTGTAAGCTCTTCAGCTCGCCACCAGGCCTCTGCCTTTCTGCCTTTACATGCTGGCAGATCAAACATCTTTTGACAAAAGCTATAACATCACGCTTCATGCGTCTCCACCAGAATTGACCACTTAGGTCCTTATACATTTTTCTTCCTCCTGGGTGGATACTGAACCGGCTACTGTGAGCTCGCTCCAATATTCCTCTACGCAACTCCGGTGTATCTGGGACTACCCAACGGTTGCCCAGTCTCAAGGAATCATCCCCAGCCACTCTGAACTTTGATGGCTGACCCTGAAGTACTACTGACGACCATCTCTGAACCTCATCATCCGACCTCTGGGCCTTCCTGATAGCCTCAATATGTCTGGCTCGGCCAATAAGGTTGACACTCACAACGGCGATGTGTCCACATCGAAATCATAGCCCAGATGGCAATAAGAAGTCATCACAGCTGATAAATACATAGCGTCCTCAGCAGTACTCTTCACCTTCCGACTTAAGGCGTCTCCTATCAAGTTTGCTTTACCAGGATGGTACTCAATTTCACAATCATAATCCTTGAGTAAATCCATCCATCTTCTTTGGCGCATATTCAATTCAGCCTGTGTGAACAAAAACTTCAGGCTCTTATGGTATGAATAGATGGTAAACGTCGTACCATACAGGTAATGCCTCCAAATCTTCAAGGCAAATATAATGGCCGCCAGCTCCAAATCATGGACTGGATACCTAGCCTCATGCGGCTTTAACTGCCTCGATGCATAAGCTACCACATGCTTATCTTGCATCAGCACACAGCCCAAACCCTGCAGTGACGCATCCGTGTACAAGGCAAGCCTCTTATTCTCAGAAGGAATCACCAATACAGGTGTCGTAGTCAAACGACGCTTCAATTCTTGGAAGCTTTCCTCACAAGCTTCAGACCAATTGAATGGTACTCCTTTCCGAGTCAGCTGTGTCAGGGGTCTGGCAATCTTTGAGAAACCCTCGACGAAACATCGGTAATATCCTGCCAAGCCGAGGAAGCTCCGTATCTTGGGTACAGAAGTGGCTGCATTCCACTCCATCACAGCTTCAACCTTCCTCGGATCTACAGATATCCCGCTGCTACATATAACATGTCTCAAGAACACCACACTGTTCAACCAGAACTCGCACTTGCTGAGCTTCGCATATAACTGATGATCCCTAAGGATCTGGAGTACTGTCCTCAAGTGCTTCAAGTGTTCCTCTTCGGTCCGAGAGTAAATGAGTATATCGTCAATGAAAACAATGACAAACTGATCCAAATACTGATGAAATACTCTGTTTATCAGGCTCATAAAAACAGCTGGGTCATTCGTCACCCCAAAAGGCATGACTAGGAATTCATAGTGCCCATATCTAGTCCTGAAAGCTGTCTTCTGTACATCATCCTCTCGAACTCGAATTTGATGATACCCCAACCTCAGATCGATCTTACTGTAGAACCTCGTACCCTGCAACTGGCAAACAAATCATCGATCCTCGGAAGTGGATACTTATTCTTTACTGTGGCTTTGTTCAGTTGCCTGTAATCGATGCACAGACGCATCGAACCATCTTTCTTTTTAACAAATGGAACAGGTGCACCCCAGGGCGATACGCTAGGGCGTATGTAACCCTTATCAAGGAGCTCTTGCAACTGAACCTTCAACTCCCTTAATTCCGCTGGTGCCATCCTATACGGGGCACGAGAAATGGCAGACGTCCCCGGTAGTAACTCAATCCCAAACTCGACCTCTCTCATCCGTGGGAATCCGGGAATCTCTTCCGAAAATACATCAGGAAACTCCGCCACTACGGGCACATCCTCGACCTTTAATTCCTTCCTCTTTTCCGTAACATCGATAGCATAGATGAAATATCCCGTATGACCTCGTTCCAATAACTGTGCCATCTTGACAGCAGATATCAACGGAATCTTTGGACGGGAACCATCCCCATAAAATGTCCACTGGACTCCCATATCAGATCTGAACCAGACAGTCCTCTGCCTGCAGTCTACAACTGCCTGATACCTGTTCAGCACATCGATGCCACAATGCAATCGAAGTCTGACATTCCCAGATCAATCAAATCTGACCTTAGCTCGTTACCCTCAAAATAAATGAGGCCATCATAGACAATCCGATCAGCATTCAAACTTCTTCCAGTGGGTGTCGAGACTGCAAGAGGCATGGGCGACGGAGAAGTGCATATGTGGTGCCTTTCAACAAAACTCATCGACAAAAAGAGTGTGACGCACCTGTGTCTATCAATATAAAAGCAGGGTGCGTAAATAAATGACACGTACCCGCTATAACCTCCTCCGGAGCTGCTGTAGCCTGCTCCCTTGTCAATGCATATACATGCCCCTGAGGTGGCCCCATAGGCTAACCTCCATACTGCCTCGGTACAAACGGTGGCCTGTGCTGCACTGCTCTGTCCGCAGGCCACCCCGCAGAGTTCTGTTGTCCCTCCCGATTGGGACATTGCCGAGTAAAGTGGCCCTTATTGCCACATACATAACAGCCTACACAGTCTTTCGTCGAATGTGGTTGCCCACAAAGAGAGCACTGGACTCTCCCAAATCTGCCTCCTTGAGACTGTCCTCTTCCTGACGGGGCGTCATTCCTACGGCTTCCTCTCCAACGATTCTCGGGCCTCTTACCACTGAACCTTGAAGCTGATGTGTTCCCCATCGGCTTAAACTGATCACCCCTCGGCTTCAAATTATCAGAAGTGGATTTCTGAGGGGGTGCTGGAGGTGGCGCGGCATCAGGATATGCACCAACTCCCAGTTCGGCTAGCTCGGCCCGTGAAAGGGCGTCATCAAAGCAAGCAGGGCCATAAGTGACGACCCTGTCATATAGTTCAGGCCTCAAGCTTTTCATGAAATGCCTCATCTTTGCCTGGGTATTCGCAGCAACATGGGGCACATAACGCAGTAAAGAACAGTAATGGAGAGCATAATCCGATACTGGCATGGTACCTTGCTTTAAGTTGGTAAACTCATCCTCCTTAGCCTGTCGTGCAGCAGCTGAAAAGTAGCGGGTCAGAAACCGAGTTCTGAACAGCTTCCAATTTATCTCCTGTCCCTGAGCCTCTTGTTCCACTACTGTGGTCTTCCACCACATCAATGCCTTCTTGGCCAGTTGAAATTCTGCTAACCTTATCCAGGCCGACTTTGGACAAGGAGCCGCCACGAAG
This sequence comes from Haberlea rhodopensis, assembly GCA_907163345.1. Classification (NCBI taxonomy): domain Eukaryota; kingdom Viridiplantae; phylum Streptophyta; class Magnoliopsida; order Lamiales; family Gesneriaceae; genus Haberlea; species Haberlea rhodopensis. The sequence continues at coordinate 72,134 of CAJQUN010001222.1, read as the reverse complement.
ATTTGCTCCAACCTTTCTAACCATCTTCGGCCTGTTCCCCTGTCTCAGTTCCTTCGAACATCGGGGGTCGATATGCAAAAAATTGAGCCAAACTTAGCTCCCCAGGTAGTAACTGCTGTTCAGAAGGTTCTTCGCCCAGGCTGGCGGTGGTAGGGGATTTGTACGCCCAGCACTTGCATTGATGCTAATCGCATCACCTACTTCAGCATTTGCTGCCATGCTGCAACACACGGGTTAACAACAATACCGAAAGCAGTTCATAAGGTACATCGTTAGATAATCAAACATGTTAGTATAACATCATATACTTCATATGCAACTTATGCACCAAACATGTTTAAAAGTGAGCACCTAGCCAACTTATTGCTAAGGCTACCCTTCACTCATTCCCGGGTTCTCTAACCACTGCTCTGATACCACTAATAGGGTCTTCCTACCTTAACAGTGCTAGAATGACATAAAAAGAACTAAACATGCATTAATGACATCTTAGAGTCCCGGTTGTTACGTGAGCTAACAGGATTACAGGCCAAAAATAAAACTTCAAAAATTATCATATACATTCACATAATCGAATGCTAACATTTTAGATTTACACTACTCCTAGATTAGATACTAATCAAATCCTGAATCCTATGCATCCTTGTGCTCTTTTAGCTCACTGGCTCAACCCGACCCTTAGCGCTTTAGTACAAAAGTGTACCTACATGGACAATCCATCATGAACATGTACATCTTTTCTTAATAACATAAAAGAATGGCATATGAATAAATGCATGAAATAACCATTAATATGTACTTCCTGGTTAATAGCATTAACACACTGTTGTTGTCCCTGTTTCAAATATTCATGCATATAATCATTAGATCTTGACATAAAGGATTAACATCATACTTCACTTATATGCCCATAATCAACAATATTAATTAGGAATGGGAATGTCCGGGTCCTGTTATGTCAGCGGCACAATTGGCCCCCTCGCTCGACATATAGCGGTGCTCTGATACCCCTCGTTACACCTTGATAGCGGATGTATCTCCTCCCTAACCATGTCAGCGGTAAGTACCTTCCTTGCTTGCCCATAACAACCACCGGAACACTCTACCATTCCCAATAACATAGTTTAACATACATCATCAACATCATCATATCATCTTTACTTATCATAGACATCATAACATCTTTACTTATCATAAACATCATAGCATCATCATATTACATAATTACTTATGTAATCATTGCATAGTCATAGTATAAAAGTGTGTTTTACCGTCCGATGCCCGTACGTTTTGTAGGGTCTTCCTACCTTAACATCATCATAATCACGTATTATGGACTAACCATGCATTAATAACAACTTAGGGTTCCGGTTGTAGCTTTGACCTAATAGAATTACAGGCCAGAAATAAAATTTCAAAACTTAATAATTACATTCCCAAAAATGAATGCTAACGTTATAGGTTTACACTACTCCTATAGTAGAGACTATCCAAAATCATGTATCCTATATTCTTTCATGCTCCTTTTAGCTCACGGCCTCAACCCGACCCTTAGCCCTTCAGTCCAAAAGTGTACCTACAGGAACAACCCATCATGAGCATGTACATCATTACTTAACATCATAAGGTAATGGCATATAAATAAATGCATGAAAATAATCGTAACATATACTTCCTGGTTAATCGCATTAACCCACTTTGGTTGTTCCTGTTTCATAGTCATGCATATAATCATTAGTCTTGACATAAATGATTAAAATCACACTTCACATATATGCTCATAATCAACAATGTTATTTAGAAATGGGGATATTTCTGGTCTTGTTATGTCCGCGGAACAATTGGCCCCCTCGCTTCGACATATAGCAGTACTGTGATACCCCTCGCTACACCTTTATAGCGGATGTATCTCCTCGCTAGCTATGTCAGCGGTAAGTACCTACCTCGCTTTCCCATAACAACTACCAGAACACTCAACCATTCTCAATAACATAGTTAAACATACATCATCAGCATCATATCATAAACATCATCATCTTATAAGCATCATCATCTTATAAACATCATCATCTTGTAAACATCGTCATCTTATTATGAACGTCCTCATAAACATCATATCATCTTTACTCATCATAAAAATCATCATCATAAACTTACTTATCATAATCATCATCATAAACATCGTAAATACTTATGCAATCATTGCGTAGTCATAGTATAGGAATGTGTTTTACCGTCCGATGCCCGTACGTTTCTTACGTACCTTAATTCAAAAATGGAGAAGTTGAAGAACTTTATCTCCTTGAAGCTGTGGGTACCTGAGATGGTTCTACACAACCATACAAATCGATATTAGAAGCTAATTATAGTACAATATCCAAAAATCCCACAAAATAATAAAAAACACACAATTATGTGTCTCACGATCGATCGCTGAGATGTCCCGATCGATCGCGAGATCATACTGCCCGTTGCCAACTTTTTGTGTCTTCGGCGATCGATCGCCACTTTTGGCGCGATCGATCGCCAGCCTAACCGATCGATCGCCCAAAAGTGGCGATCGATCGCCAAATGGTTCTGGAGACTTCTACTGGCTCGCGATCGATCGCCATAAACGGGTGATCGATCGCCGATCCCTGTACATCGAAAAATCACCATTTTTTAGCGTTTTTCAAGCTCTACCTCATACCCTTCAAACCCAAACATACCAACAACGCAAACATCATCATAACTCACTAAAACCCACATAAAACACTTCAAAAATCATACCCCAACAACATACAACACATACTCAAAACAAACCCACATAAAAACTCAAAATGCTAACCCACTACGGGCACATCCTCGACCTTTAATTCTTCCCTCTTTTCAGTAATATCAACAGCATAGATGAGATATCCTGTATGGCCTCGTTCCAATAACTTTGCCATCTTGACAGCAGATATCAACGGGATCTTTGAACGAGAACCATCCCCATAGAATGTCCACTGGACTCCCACATCAGACCTGAATCGGATAGTCCTCTGCCTGCAGTTCACAACTGGCTGATACCTGTTCAGAACATCAATGCCCACAATGCAGTCAAAGTCTGACATTCCCAGAACAATCAAATCTGACCTAAGCTCGTTACCCTCAAAATAAATTAGGCCGTCATAGACAATCCGATCAGTAATCAAACTTCTTACAGCGGGTGTTGAGACTACAAGAGGCGTGGGCGACGGAGAAGTGCATATGTGGTGCCTTTCCACAAAACTTGTCGACACAAAAGAGTGTGACGCACCTGTGTCTATCAATATAAAAGGAGGGTGCGTAAATAAAAGACACGTACCCACTATCACTTCCTCCGGAGCTGTTGTAGCCTGCTCCCTTGTCAAAGCCTAAACTTGCCCCTGAGGTGGCCCCATAGGCTGACCTCCATACTGCCTCGGTACAAACGGTGGCCTGTGCTACACTGCTCTGTCCACAAGCCTCCCCGCAGAGTTCTGTTGTCCCTCCCGATTGGGACATTGCCGAGCAAAGTGGCCCTTATTGCCACATACATAACAACCGACACAGTCTTTCGTCGAGTGTGGTTACCCACAAAGAGAGCACCGAACCTTCCCAAATCTGTCTCCCTGAGACAGTCCTCTTCCTGACGGGGCATCATTCCTACGGCTTCCTTTCCAACGATTCTCGGGCCTCTTACCACTGAACCTCAAAGCTGATGTGATCCCCCTTGGCTTGAACTGATCACCCCTCGGCTTCAAATTATCAGAAGTAGATTTCTGAGGGGGTGCTGGAGGTGGCACGGCATCAGGATATGCACCAACACCAAGTTCGGCTAGCTCAGCCCGTGAAAGGGCGTCATCAAAGCAAGCAGGGCCATAAGTAATCACCCTGTCATACAGTTCCGGCCTCAAACCTTTCATGAAGTTCCTCATCTTTGCTTGAGTACTTGCGGCGATGTGAGGTACATATCTGAGCAAAGAACAGTAATGAAGAGCATAATCTGACACAGGCATGTTAGCTTGCTCGAGGTTAGTAAACTCATCTTCCTTAGCCTGTCGTGCAGCAGCTGAAAAGTAGCAGGTCAGAAACCGAGTTCTGAACAGTTTCCTATTTATTTCCTGACCCTGAGCCTCTTGCTCTATCACTGTGGTCTTCCGCCACATCAGCGCCTTCTTGGCCAATTGGAACTCCGCTAGCCTTATCCATGCTAACTTAGCACAAGGAGTTGCCACAAATATCTGTTCGATCCTCTCTAACCATTCCTCGGCCAGTTCCCCTGTCTCAGTCCCTTCGAATATCGGGGTCGGTATGTCAGAAACTGAGCCAAACTCAGCTCCCCAGGTTGTAACTGTTGCTCAGAGGGTTCTTCTCCTAAGGCTGGCGGTGGTAGGGGATTGGTACGCCCAGCACTTGCATTAACACTAACTGCATCACCCACTTCCACATTTGCTGCCATGCTGCAAGACAAGGGTTAACAACAATACCCAAAAGCAGTTCACATAATACATCGTTATAAACCATAATATGTTAGTATAATAGTCATAGACTTCATATGCAACATATGCACAAAACATGTTTAAAAGAAGCACCTAGCCAACTTATTGCTAAGGCTACCCTTCACTCATTCCTGGGTTTTCTAACCACAGCTCTGATACCACTAATGTAGGGTCTTCCTACCTTAACATCATCATAATCACGTATTATGGACTAAACATGCATTAATAACATCTTAGGGTTCCGGTTGTAGCTTTGAGCTAATAGAATTACAGGCCAGAAATAAAATTTCAAAACTTAATAATTACATCCCCAAAAATGAATGCTAACATTATAGGTTTACACTACTCCTATAGTAGAGACTATCCAAAATCCTGTATCCTATATTCTTTCATGCTCCTTTTAGCTCACGGCCTCAACCCGACCCTTAGCCCTTCAGTCCAAAAGTGTACCTACAGGAACAACCCATCATGAGCATGTACATCATTACTTAACATCATAAGGTAATGGCATATAAATAAATGCATGAAAATAATCGCAACATATACTTCCTGGTTAATCGCATTAACCCACTTTGGTTGTCCCTGTTTCATAGTCATGCATATAATCATTAGTTCTTGACATAAATGATTAAAATCATACTTCACATATATGCTCATAATCAACAATATTATTTAGAAATGTGGATATTTCTGGTCTTGTTATGTCCACGGAACAATTGGTCCCTCGCTTCGACATATAGCGGTATTGTGATACCCCTCGCTACACCTTGATAACGGATGTATCTCCTCGCTAGCTATGTCAGCGGTACCTTCCACGCTTTCCCATAACAACTACCAGAACATTCAACCATTCTCAATAACATAGTTAAACATACATCATCATCATCATATCATAAACATCATCATCTTATAAGCATCATCATCTTATAAACATCATCATCTTGTAAACATCATCATCTTATCATGAACGTCCTCATAAACATCATATCATCTTTACTCATCATAAACATCATCATCATAAACTTACTTATCATAATCATCATCATAAACATCGTAAATACTCATGCAATCATTGCGTAGTCATAGTATAGGAATGTGTTTTTACCGTCCGATGCCCGTACGTTTCTTACGTACCTTAATTCCAAAAATGGAGAAGTTGAAGAACTTTATCTCCTTGAAGCTGTGGGTACCTGGGATGGTTCTACACAACCATACAAATCGATATTAGAAGCTAATTATAGTCCAATATCCAAAAATCCCACAAAATAATAAAAAACACACAATTGTGTATCTCGCGATCGATCGCTGAGATGTCCCGATCGATCGCGAGATCACACTGCCCGTTGCCAACTTTTTGTGTCTTCGGCGATCGATCGCCACTTTTGGCACGATCGATCGCCAGCCTCACCGATCGATCGCCCAAAAATGGCGATCGATCGCCAAATGGTTCTGGAGACTACTGCTGGCTCGCGATCGATCGCCATAAATGGGCGATCGTTCGCCGATCCCTGTACATCGAAAAATCACCATTTTTGAGCATTTTTCAAGCTCTACCTCATACCCTTCAAACCCAAACATACCAACAACTCAAACATCATCATAACTCACTAAAACCCACATAAAACACTTCAAAAATCATACCCCAACAACATACAACACATACTCAAAACAAACCCACATAAAAACTCAAAATGCTAACCCATTTCTAAACCAAACATCATAAAAACTTTAGGAAGGGTTTCAAACCTCTTGAGGGCTCCAAATCTTAACAAAAATCCCACAAACAAAAGTTTTGTGAAGATTTCTCCTTCCTTCCTTGCCAAGTTTCGAAAATGGGAAATTGGTAGGGTTTGAGAGTGAAATTGGGGATTTTAGAGTGATGGGGAAAAGTGAGGTAAAAAGGAGGGTATAGTGGGGTTAAAAGGGGTTATGAAGATTAATTAAAATTGTACCCCAAACTTAACATGATGTATAAAATACTCCAACATGGTATTTTAAAAGCATTTTACAAAAATGAAACAAACTTCCACTAAATTCATATCTTCCTCTTAATTAACAATCAATACAAATAAATCATGTTAACACTCCATTTTCTAACATGCATGATATGCACCCTGAAATGCAACCCTGGGTCACGCCTATCATGTGACTAAGCATTTCAACATGATAATTAATTCCAACACATAAATCAATTACCATAATTAATCACATAAACATTATTAATGCCCAAATTGCATATAATTAATTTCGGGGCATCACACGTTTCCTACGTACCTTTTCAAAAGGTGGAGGAGTCAATAGACTTTATCTCCTTGATTGTGCTGGTACCTGGGATGGTTCTACATAACCACATAATACAATATTAGATACCATTTCAAGAATCATTGACTAAATTCTTCAAAATAAATCAATTAAAAATATTTGTCAAGATTCTGCCTCTCTCGATCGATCGGTACCCAAGTCTCGATCGGTACCCAAGTCTCGATCGATCGAGAAAGCATGATAAACAGTGCCCAACTTTCTGCCCGATCGATCGATCGAAATGTTTTTACCGATCGATCGAGGAACTTTACCGATCGATCGGAAATTCCTTCGATCGATCGGCCCCTGAATTTCAAACCATGCTTTAAATCTTCTGCCTCGCTCGATCGATCGGGACAAATATATGTGTAAGCACATAAAACTTGCCCAAACAACATGCTAGGAACTTCCCCAGATTTTCGAGTACCCTTCTTCATAGCAAGCAACCTACTTCATAACACATAAAACTTGCCCAAACAACATGCTAGGAACTTCATAAAACGTCTATGTAAGCACTTAAATCAAAGGTTTCACAAAACCTAAGCTAGCATGCATCATAACATCCTCATAAACTTTGATCTCATCCAAATTTACAGAAAACAGGGCAATTATAATCTTACCCAGAGTTTTGAATACACATAAAACATGTAACATGCTCGAACAAACATGCTAGGGGCTACAAAATACTTCCATGCAAATACTCATACGAAGGTTTCGACCAAACCTATACTAGCATGCATGAAATCATCACCACCAAAACCAAACCCAAACAAAAACTTCGAAAAAAACAGAGTATTAAAACCTTACCCCTCTTTTGCACCTCTTTTGGTAAGATTTTTGAACACTTTTACCAAGCTTTTCCTTGCCTACAAGCTGCTTATCTGGGACAAAAATGGAGGAGAGAAGGAGGAGAAGGAAGGTGGGAGGTGGAATGATTGAATGAGGAGAGTGGGAGCATGGGTTGAACCAAGTGGGGGGATGGGTTGCCATGTGGGGGAGGTGGCTGATTGATTGGGGGTGGGGTGGTGTGGGTCGGGGTGTCATGTGGTGTTTAATTGTGTCCCGGTATTTAGCACGATGTATTAAAATATCCTCACGCGATATTTCATAACATTACTTAATTAATACATCCCTTAAAACACCTAACATGCCCCCTAGATCATATCATCATAACATAAATATAACCCCCAATTAAAATGCACCACAACCCTTAAACATATCATAACCGTTCAAGATAGCACATAAACACATAGACATTTCGGGGGTATTACAGGCATTACCGCCAACATTGAGTAGTATCCACAATGTGTTTCATGTTTCACAGTTGAGGAAATATGAACCAGATCCGGGTCATGTATTGCCACCATCTGAAGTACAGTTGGATACAGACGTGTCGTATGTGGAACGACCAGTACAGATTCTGGATAGAGCTGAGCGGACATTGCGTAACAAAGTTATTCCAATGGTAAAGGTACAGTGGGATCGACGGGGTGTCGAGGTGGCAACGTGGGAGACGGAGCAGCATATGGTACATGTGACATCCCCGAAATGGTTAATTGCTATTTGGCTTTAAATTATGTTTACATGATTAATTATGTGGTAATTGATTATGTGTTGGGATTTATTTACCTTATGTGGAAATGCATGGTCATGTGGTAGGGTTGACCCGGGATTGTATTTTAGGGTGCATGTGGTGCATGTTGGGTAAATATTATTGGAAGCATGATTTATTTGCATTGGTTAGCAATTAATTGGAAATCATGTGTTTAATTGATATTTGGTGCATTTTGAGTAAATGCTTTGAAAAATATCATGTTGGAGTGTTTTATACACCATGGAATTATTTTGGTATCATTTTAAATTACCTCACATTTTAATACCCAACCCCACCTCATCCCCTCTCACTCTTACTTTACCAAAATCACCACCCAAACCCTTTCCCCCTTTCCATTTTCGAGTTGGAGCAAAAAGGTGGGGAGAAAACCTTCCAAAAGTCTTGATTTGTGGAGATTGTTGGGTGATTTGAGGTCCCCAAGAGGTATGGATGCCTCATTATCATTTTTATTGTGTTTGGTTTAGTTTTGGAAGGGTTTTTAATGATTTTGAAATGGGTTTGTGTTGGGTTGTTGTGGTTTTGGTTAAGGGTTGGATTTATACTTGTTTTGAAGTATATTTTGGTGGTTTATGTTGTTTTTGTTGTTGTGGATTTGTTGGGTTAAGTGTTGGAATGGTTTGGAAGGATTTTGGGTGCAAAAATGGCAGAAAAACGCATGTCTGTGCGAGGCGATCGATCGCCTGAAAAGAGGCGACCGATCGCCAAGAGGCAGTAGGCTTTTTACGTGTTAGGCGATCGATCGCCTAAAATGAGGCGACCGATCGCCAAGAGGCAGTAGGATTTTCAAAGGGATGGCGATCGATCGCCATGTTTGGGGCGACCGATCGCCACAGTGATAATTTTGAGGCGACCGATCGCCTATGGGAAGCGATCGATCGCCGCCTGTGGAATTTTGGAAAATGGTTTATTTTGTCAAATTTTTGGTATTTGGCTATTATTTGGCTTCTAATATGGGGTTGTGTGATTGTGTAGAACCATCCCAGGTAGCAACACAACCGAGGAATTGAAGCCGGACCAATTCCACTTTTGGAAAGGTACGTAGTGGACGTACGGGCACCCAACGGTAACATGTATTTTATATACTCATTGATTATGCATTGTGAATGCGGGTATATATGTGGTATTGCATTGTGGATGCATATACATGTTGATTTATGCCATATGAGGTATTGCATTGTGGATGCATATACATGGTAATTTATGCATATTGATGATAGATGCATATTATGATTATTGGATGCACATCCCATGAGTCGTGGTCATCCTTTGATGATTTTAATGCTTGCCGCTTTTTGTATTGGTTCCGCTAAATGTGAAGCGAGGGGTGGGAGCGCCGCATGTCACATTTGAGCGTGGTTGTCATATGGGGCGAGGAAAGGGTATTTGCCGCTCTCTGTGAAGCGAGGGGTGGGAGCGCCGCATGTCCATTGTAGCGAGGTTATCCTATGCCGCCCATATGAATATAAGCGAGGGGCATTAAAATACACTGTGATGGACAGACTATGGAATGGTGACCAATATGTGGTACAGTTGAGATGGTATATGATGTCATGACATGTTTTGGCCATTGAAAAATAATCTATTGATTATACTCATGAGTTCTGGTACAGGGACAACCAAACGGGAAGCGTTTGAAATGCACGGGAAACAGGAAGTGTTTCATATTGATTATGCATTTACGCTTTGTCTTCATATTGTGTTGAATATGAATGATTATTATTGCTCATGTTTGGGGGTTGTCCTTGTAGGTACCTTTTTGGCATGATAGCAAGCTTGAACGGGTTGAGGTGGTGAGCTTGTGAAGCATTCTTTTGAGGATTAAAGGACAGGATTATTTTGGATAGTATCTACTCTAGGAGTAGTATAAAACTATAGATGAACATTCATTGATTGGAATGTAATTAATCCTTTTAGTGGTCCTTATTTTTTTGGCATGTAATGCTTAAGCTCATAGATTCAACATGTTCTTTATGCTCTGATTGATTTACTTTAGCTCTATTATGCCTTGATTCCGCACTTAAGGATTAGGGTCCTTGGTATCAGAGTAGTGGTTAGAGAACCCGGGAACGAGTGAAGGGTAGCCTTAGCATGTTTGGCTAGGTGCTTACATTTGAAGCATGTTTATGCATGTGGTGCATATTGGTGTATATTTGGTTATACTAACATGCTTATATCACTCCTGTTATCTAACGACATGTTATATATTGCTTTGGATTGTTGTTAACATTTGTGTTACAGCATGGCTGCTAATGAGGAAGTCGGAGATGTTGGGAGTGTAAATGCGAGTATTGGACAGGCTAATCCTCTACCTCCACCGGCTGTCGGGATGGAACCAATAGTTCAGTTATTGCTACCGGGTGAGATTAGCTTGACTCAGTTTCTGTCTTATCATCCGCCCCGGTTTGAGGGGACAGAGTCCGGAGAAGAAGCTGAAGAGTGGCTGGAGAGACTTGAGCAGATTTTTGTATCGGCCCCTTGTGCTATTACTGCTTGGCTGAGGCTGGCGGAGTTCCAGTTGGCTAAGAAACCATTGATGTGGTGGAGGAGCACAGTGATGGAGATGAGAGCACTGGGTGCTGTGATTGACTGGACGCTCTTCAGGACCAGGTTCTTGAACCGATACTTCTCCGCGGCAGCAAGGCAGACAAAAGAGGATGAATTTGCAAGTCTGAGGCAGGGGAACATGACAGTGGCAGACTATGCCACACAGTACTCATCACTACTTAGGTATGTCCCCCATATTGCCTCTGATGGACGTGCCAAGATGAGAAATTTCATGAAAGGACTGCGACCGGAACTCTATGACCGGGTTATCATCAATAACCCAACTTCTTTTGATGATGCTCTCACAAGAGCGGAGCTTGCTGAGCTAGGAGTGGGAGCTTATGCCATGCCACCACCGGTACCGCAACAGAGGCAGACTAGTGACAGTTTGAGGCCTCGGGGTGAGCCATTTAAACCCCGTGGTGCCTCTTCATCTTCGCGGTATGGTGGAAAGAAATACTTTGGCCAGAAACAGGATGGCAAGAAGGGAAATTGGTCGGCCAATCGAGGATCTTCACAAGGGGATAGGCCGGGAGAGCCGAGGTGCAACAATTGTGGAGGGCCACATTCTTCAAACAAGTGTCCTGCATGTTATGTCTGTGGCAAGATGGGCCACATTGCTCGGTATTGTCCCACCAGGGGAGGCCAGTCAGAGTATCAGGGCAACAGGCCAAGGTTTGAGGACAGGACAGTGCAGCAGAGACAACAGTTTGGGCCTCGTCCATCGGGAGGTCAGACAGTGGGACCACCCCAGGGACAAGTATATGCACTGACCAGGGAGCAGGCTCAGGCAGCTCCAGAGGAGGTGATTGCCGGTACGTGTCATTTATTTACGTACCCTGCTTTTGTTTTGATAGATACGGTGCCTCCCATTCTTTTGTGTCTGTGGGATTCGTGGAGAGACACCATATGCGCACGTCTCCTTTACCCACGCCTCTATTGGTCTCGACACCCACTGGAAGAAATGTTGTTGCTGATCAGTTTATGGCAGACTGCCTCATTTATTTTGAGGGCAACGAGTTGAGATCAGACTTGATTGTGCTGGGTATGTCAGACTTTGACTGCATCTTGGGAATTGATGTTCTGAACAGATATCAGGCAGTGGTAGATTGCCGGCAGAGAACAGTGAAGTTCAGACCTGAGTTGGGCAGTCAGTGGACTTTCTTTGGCAACGGGTCTCGTGCGAAGATTCCGTTGATTTCAGCGATCAAGATGTCTCAGCTGTTGGAACGTGGGCACACGGGCTATCTTATTTATGCCGTGGACACGTCTGGAAAGAGTAAAGAACTGAGAATTGAGGATGTACCAGTGGTAGCAGAATTTGCTGATGTATTTCCAGAAGAGATCCCAGGATTTCCACCGGCCAGTGAAGTTGAATTTGGGATCGAGTTGTTGCCAGGGACATCCGCTATCTCTCGTGCACCTTATAGGATGGCACCGGCAGAGTTGAGAGAGTTGAAAGAGCAGTTGCAGGATCTCCTTGACAAGGGTTATATACGCCCGAGCGTGTCGCCATGGGGCGCACCAGTTCTCTTTGTGAAGAAGAAGGACGGTTCGATGGGGCTGTGCATCGATTACCGGCAGCTGAATAAGGCTACAGTGAAGAACAAGTATCCTCTCCCAAGAATTGACGACTTGTTTGATCAGTTGCAAGGTACCAGGGTGTATAGCAAGATTGATCTGAGATCCGGGTATCATCAGATTCGGGTCAGAGAGGAAGATGTGCAGAAGACAGCGTTCCGGACTCGATACGGGCATTATGAGTTCTTAGTAATGCCGTTCGGTGTGACGAACGCCCCGGCCGTCTTCATGAGTCTGATGAACAGAGTGTTTCAGCCGTATCTTGATCAGTTCGTCATCGTGTTTATTGACGACATTCTTATCTACTCCCGGAGTGAGGAAGATCATGTGAAACACTTGAGGACAGTGCTTCAGATTCTTAGAGAGCATCAGTTGTATGCTAAGCTCAGTAAGTGCGAGTTTTGGCTGAGCAGTGTAGTGTTTCTGGGGCATGTCATTTCGAGCAGCGGGATATCAGTGGACCCCAAGAAGATTGAGGCTGTGATGGAGTGGGCCGCCCCCACTTCTGTGCCTGAGATTCGGAGTTTTCTTGGTTTGGCCGGGTATTATCGGCGCTTCGTCGCGGGCTTTTCGAAGATTGCCAAGCCGCTGACTCAGTTGACTCAGAAGGGTGTGCCTTTCTTTTGGTCAGAAGCTTGTGAGGAGAGCTTCCAGGAGTTGAAGCACCGGTTGACGACGGCGCCAGTATTAGTGATTCCTACGGAGAACTCCAGATTTGTGTTGTATACTGACGCATCGCTTCAGGGCCTTGGGTGTGTTCTGATGCAAGATAAGCATGTGGTAGCTTATGCATCGAGGCAGTTGAAGCCGCATGAGACCAGATATCCAGTTCATGACTTGGAATTGGCGGCTATCATCTTCGCCCTGAAGATCTGGAGGCATTATTTGTATGGTACGTCGTTTACCATCTATACGGATCACAAGAGCCTCAAGTTTCTATTCACTCAGGCGGAGCTGAACATGAGACAGAGGAGATGGATGGACCTACTCAAGGACTATGATTGCGAGATAGAATACCATCCCGGGAAAGCCAATTTGACAGCAGACGCTTTGAGCCGGAAAGTGAGGAATTCTGCTGAGGACGTCATTCATTTGTCTGCTATGATGACCTCCTATTGCCATCTGGGCTATGATTTTGATATAGATGCATCACCAGTGTATGTCTCTACCTTATTAGCTGAGCCAGATATTTATGAGAACATCAGGAGAGCTCAGAGATCAGATGCTGAGGTTCAGAGATGGTTGTCTATAGTGCATCTTGGTCAGCCGACGAAGTTCAGAGTGGCCGACGACGGATCTTTGAGATTGGGTAACCGCTGGGTAGTTCCGAGTACGCCGGAGTTGCGTAAGGGGATCTTGGAGCGAGCTCACAGTAGCAGACTTAGCATCCACCCAGGCGGGAAGAAGATGTACAGAGATCTGCGTGGTCAGTTTTGGTGGAAGAGAATGAAGTCTGATGTCGTCGCTTTTGTGAAGAGGTGTTTGATCTGCCAACAGGTTAAGGCAGAGAGACAGAGACCTGGCGGCGAATTGAGGAGCTTGGAGATACCGAAGTGGAAGTGGGAGCACATTTCCATGGACTTCGTGACTCATTTGCCGAGGAGTGCTTCAGGCTTCGATGCTATTTGGGTGATTGTGGACAGATTGACTAAGGTAGCCCACTTTATCCCCTATAGCATGACTTTCACATTTTTGAGGATGGCGCAGTTGTATATTAGAGATGTGGTGAGATTGCATGGGATCCCCGTTTCTATTGTGTCAGATCGAGATCCGCGATTCACATCTCATTTCTGGGAAGGCCTTCAGTCAGCTTGGGAACTGAGGTCAGATTGAGCACTGCTTATCATCCTCAGACGGATGGCCAGACCGAGCGCACTATTCAGACGCTCGAGGACATGTTAAGAGCTTGTGTTTTGGAGTTCGATGCCTCTTGGCAGGATTCAGTGCCATTGGTAGAGTTTTCGTATAACAATAGCTACCAGGCGAGTATTCAGATGGCTTCGTTTGAAGCTCTTTATGGCAGACGATGTAGATCACCCTTATGTTGGGATGATTTGGACAGTAGATCAGTCGGAGGGCCTGAATTGATCCGGGAAATGGAAGAGAAGATAAAGACTATAAGGCAGAAAATGAAAGCGGCCCAAGACAGACATGCAGCTTATGCAAATAAACGGCGGAGACCGTTAGAGTTTCAGTTGGGAGATAAGGTCTTTTTGAAGATCTCGCCTTTTAGAGGCGTTGTGCGGTTTGGGATGCGCGGGAAACTGTCTCCGAGGTTTGTGGGACCGTACGAGATTTTGCAGCGCATTGGCACATTGGCTTACCGACTGGCTTTGCCGCCTTCTTTATCTGGGATACATGATGTGTTTCATGTATCAATGTTGCGGAAGTATGAGCCGGATCTGTCTCACGTGTTACAGCCTTCCGAAGTTCAGTTAGAGTCAGATATATCTTATGTGGAACGGCCTGTTAGAATTCTGGACAAAGCAGACCGTAGACTTCGGAACAAAGTGATACCGATGATCAAAGTTCAGTGGGATCGCAGGGGTGTCGAGGAGGCTACGTGGGAGACGGAGCAGCATATGGTGCAGCACTACCCGGAACTATTCTCTGGTATGAGTTTATGTTTAGTTTCTGTTGGGGTAAGTGCATGTGATTTCGAGGACGAAATCTTATAAGTAGGGGAGTATTGTGACATCCCCGAAATGGTTAATTGCTATTTGGCTTTAAATTATGTTTACATGATTAATTATGTGGTAATTGATTATGTGTTGGGATTTATTTACCTTATGTGGAAATGCATGGTCATGTGGTAGGGTTGACCCGGGATTGCATTTTAGGGTGCATGTGGTGCATGTTGGGTAAATATTATTGGAAGCATGATTTATTTGCATTGGTTAGCAATTAATTGGAAATCATGTGTTTAATTGATATTTGGTGCATTTTGAGTAAATGCTTTGAAAAATATCATGTTGGAGTATTTTATACACCATGGAATTATTTTGGTATCATTTTAAATTACCTCACATTTTAATACCCAACCCCACCTCATCCCCTCTCACTCTTACTTCACCAAAATCACCACCCAAACCCTTTCCCCCTTTCCATTTTCGAGTTGGAGCAAAAAGGTGGGGAGAAAACCTTCCAAAAGTCTTGATTTGTGGAGATTGTTGGGTGATTTGAGGTCCCCAAGAGGTATGGATGCCTCATTATCATTTTTATTGTGTTTGGTTTAGTTTTGGAAGGGTTTTTAATGATTTTGAAATGGGTTTGTGTTGGGTTGTTGTGGTTTTGGTTAAGGGTTGGATTTATACTTGTTTTGAAGTATATTTTGGTGGTTTATGTTGTTTTTGTTGTTGTGGATTTGTTGGGTTAAGTGTTGGAATGGTTTGGAAGGATTTTGGGTGCAAAAATGGCAGAAAAACGCATGTCTGTGCGAGGCGATCGATCGCCTGAAAAGAGGCGACCGATCGCCAAGAGGCAGTAGACTTTTTACGTGTTAGGCGATCGATCGCCTAAAATGAGGCGACCGATCGCCAAGAGGCAGTAGGATTTTCAAAGGGATGGCGATCGATCGCCATGTTTGGGGCGACCGATCGCCACAGTGATAATTTTGAGGCGACCGATCGCCTATGGGAAGCGATCGATCGCCGCCTGTGGAATTTTGGAAAATGGTTTATTTTGTCAAATTTTTGGTATTTGGCTATTATTTGGCTTCTAATATGGGGTTGTGTGATTGTGTAGAACCATCCCAGGTAGCAACACAACCGAGGAATTGAAGCCGGACCAATTCCACTTTTGGAAAGGTACGTAGTGGACGTACGGGCACCCAACGGTAACATGTATTTTATATACTCATTGATTATGCATTGTGAATGCGGGTATATATGTGGTATTGCATTGTGGATGCATATACATGTTGATTTATGCCATATGAGGTATTGCATTGTGGATGCATATACATGGTAATTTATGCATATTGATGATAGATGCATATTATGATTATTGGATGCACATCCCATGAGTCGTGGTCATCCTTTGATGATTTTAATGCTTGCCGCTTTTTGTATTGGTTCCGCTAAATGTGAAGCGAGGGGTGGGAGCGCCGCATGTCACATTTGAGCGTGGTTGTCATATGGGGCGAGGAAAGGGTATTTGCCGCTCTCTGTGAAGCGAGGGGTGGGAGCGCCGCATGTCCATTGTAGCGAGGTTATCCTATGCCGCCCATATGAATATAAGCGAGGGACATTAAAATACACTGTGATGGACAGACTAGGGAATGGTGACCAATATGTGGTACAGTTGAGATGGTATATGATGTCATGACATGTTTTGGCCATTGAAAAATAATCTATTGATTATACTCATGAGTTCTGGTACAGGGACAACCAAACGGGAAGCGTTTGAAATGCACGGGAAACAAGAAGTGTTTCATATTGATTATGCATTTACGCTTTGTCTTCATATTGTGTTGAATATGAATGATTATTATTGCTCATGTTTGGGGGTTGTCCTTGTAGGTACCTTTTTGGCATGATAGCAAGCTTGAACGGGTTGAGGTGGTGAGCTTGTGAAGCATTCTTTTGAGGATTAAAGGACATGATTATTTTGGATAGTATCTACTCTAGGAGTAGTATAAAACTATAGATGAACATTCATTGATTGGAATGTAATTAATCCTTTTAGTGGTCCTTATTTTTTTGGCATGTAATGCTTAAGCTCATAGATTCAACATGTTCTTTATGCTCTGATTGATTTACTTTAGCTCTATTATGCCTTGATTCCGCACTTAAGGATTAGGGTCCTTACAGTACAACAGTATCCTAAGTTGTTTACTGGTATGACTTTAAAGTTTTATGATACTGTTGGTAAGTAAGTACTGCAATGTTGCATATATGATCATGTTTCTTATCTTCTTGCAGTAGGATTGTTGAGTTGACTATATATATATATACATGTTATGTATATGCAATTTCGAGGATGAAATTCAATAAGTAGGGGAGAAATGTCATGCCTTGATATGATGCGATATGGTAAAGGCGTAATTATGAAATAATTACGGTATGTTGTGATCTCGAGGGGAGATAACTAGGATTTTAATTCATGTGAAATTATGAGATGACAAACACCTTTCCATATTTCAGAATTGGATTGAAATGGTGTTATATAGGTAATGTATATATAACAAGAAAATTCATGTTGAGTATGAACTATACATAGTGGGATAGTACTTTGTCATGCATTGGACATGAATTTGAAATAAATTAGATTTACATGTGAATTTGAATGTGGTGTATATGTGAGTTAAATTTACTATGCATTTGAGATGAGTTAGATTTGTACTTGTATGCAAGTGGGAGAGGTAAAAAGGAAGTTAATTCAAATTTCCAACATCCAAACACATACAACACCATTCTCACCTACAAATCTCTACACAAGCACCTCTCCAAACCCTTGATAATTCTTGCATTCTTTTGCTTGGGTTACACTTGATAATCAAGCTAGGAAGTAGAGTGAAAGGACTTCATATCTTCTTGGTAAGGAATTCATGATTTCAAGCTTCGATATGTAGTTGGCTATGAACTATATGAATTGAAGTATCAAGTGTTCTTAGTTGAAATTCATACTTGTTATCATGCAAAGAATTGAGTTGTATGCTGAGAGCAACATGTTTATATGGTACTAGAGATTGCATGAAACATGTTTAATTGGTTAATTTCGAGTTGTAGGAAACACACCATGGAGATAAGCTCAAAATCGCCATGTTCTAAATTTTCTGAACACCGGCGATCGATCGTGAGCTTTGTGCCAATCGATGGCGAGCTTGGTGCCGATCGATCGCCGATGACAGAGCAAAGTTTAAAGGCGGTTAAAACATGTAGCGATCGATCGGTGAAAATGTGGCGATCGATCGCGAGAAACAGAACATTTTGGCGATCGATCGCGATGGAACAGAACAGTATGGCGATCGATCGATGAGATGTGGCGATCGATCGCCAGGGTCAGATTTTTGAAAAATGTTATATTTTTGTAGAATTTGATTTTAATGCCTATGATAACATGATATATTGTTGGTATTGTTGTAGCATCATCACAGGGGTCGGGACAACGAGGCGATTATAGAGTGACGCCTAATTTATATCATTTTTGTCGCAGAACAGGTACGTTTTGACGTACAAGTATATGATATGGTTTTGATGATGATGTGAGCATGTTATCATATGATTAGTGGTATCATATGCATGTGCATTCATGATACTACATTGTTGAGATGGATGCCACGATAGATGTGTAGTATATGCTTTGGCTGAGATCGGTGCCACGATAGATATGCCAGTGTTGGGCATATACTTTGGCTGGGATTGTTGCCACGATAGATATGCTACATATGCTTTGGCATGAGAGATATACGCCGGTTGGGTATATGCTCTGGCTGCATAACTTGTTAGGACGGTACTATGATATGTGCTGCTAATATGAAGATGTGAGAGGGTTCCACTGACATATTGAGCTGAGATAGACATATCATATTGGTCTGGTTATAACATGATGAGGAGTGAGACATGTCATGACATATTTGTTGGGATATGCCCTAAGACAAGTCATTAGATGATTGTTTAAGACATACAATGTTTATGATTTTATGAATGGCAATTCATTATTATATATTATTCGTTTAACTGTGCAATGTGAATTAATATATATTTTAATGTCCTTAGAATAATATTGTATTATTCTTAAAGATGTCCCTAGTCAAGTATTATCATGACTAGGGATAATGATAATACGTAGAGACTAGTGTATGTATAATATATTTTGTTACACATAATCATTGCGTGTGTATCATATATTACGTTACACACGCAACGCGTGTGCATCGTGTGCTAGCAAAAGTTTATAGATGATTTTGCCCACTCCCCATTATTAAAATATACAACAAAGAACAATAATACGGAAAGCAAAGCAAAAAAAAAATATGAAATTTTAAAAACATGACACACAAAATAAAACAAAAGTAAAGGGACTTCTCAATAGCTTCCCAATGCCAGATCTTGATTGCACCACCCTCAGATTATATCTCATGTTTCATAGGAAAAAAACCAAAGAGGAAAAGTAGAAAATGAATATTTCAAGACAATTTGGGAAATGTTTACTATATTTAAACACACCCAATAAGTTCTATAGAATATAAGCAAATGAGTAGAGAAAATAAGCTTGAAGATGAAATTGTCCTAGCAAATTCTTAAGAAAATGTCTAAAAAAATTTAAACAGACATCAAAGAGTGGAACACACTGAACCCTAGTTCCATCTGCCCAATAACATCAATTTTAATTGATTCTCCGATAATGGCTTTCATACCAAATCAAACATTGCCTCTCCATGAGTGAACCAAAATTTCTCAAAGCGTTCCGGAATTTTTCATGCATAGGGAATTCTGCAAGAGACATTGTTATGTCGACTGGAATCTATTGATAAGAAGATAAACAAAAATTTCTTGTTTCTACTTTACTTGTCCTTGACTACATCAGTTGATGGTTCAATGCGTCCCTCAATTTTACGATGTTCACACATATTCATATCATATGCCAACCAAGTCAAATTCCATAAGTTCAAACAACTCACTTTCTGTGAAAGTTGTTATTGTAACATCAACAGCTTGTCTGAATATTAGTCGACATACATAAAATTTAGACGACAATAATAGTGAACAATGAATATCATAAACATGATTTGAAGTGCTAGAATTTTGTCATTAATCACGGAAGCCACAAAATTCAGTATATCTAATCATATTCAATGAGAAAGTGAACCTGAAAACACGGACATAATTTTTTTTAAATGCGTAAACAAAATAACTTTTTAGTCGAATCTCGGAATCACTCATAATCAGTTAGACAACTTTTGATCAGACTGAAATAAAAACAACAAATGATATAATCAGATAGCATCACCAAAAAATCAGCAATGAATTCAAATCACAAATAGCAACCAAGAACCACAAATTGATACTTGAATTAAAAATATTTAAGCTCGTCCACTTAACCAAACTCACACATAAAAGTCCCAAAACCAAATACAGAATCCAGTCGCAAAACCGAGCAAAATCAGTGGTAAAACTCGAATTACAACAAACCCTGTTTCAAAAGGGAAGCCATCAGGAAAAAAACGGATTAAAACATAACACTACAGAAAAAACTTCAAGAACCGCGAAATGAATATCCGAGATGAATCAACACAAAAGACACAGATGAAATAGTTGTTATTGATAGGCAATAAGGATTAATAGAGGAGATTCATACCTAATTGGAGACATGTTGCTTTGTATGACTGATTATTCCCCAAAGACGCCCTCTGTTGTTCTGAAGACGAAGGAGTCATGAACTGCATGCAATATGAAATGCTTCATTGCAAAAGACATAGAAAAATGAAAAGAAGAGAAGAAAATATCTTACATTCATCATAATTAAGTCCATCCTCTTCCATGCATTTGTATCAAAACTGGCAAATTGCTCCGATCTATTGCTTTCAATTGGTTTGAAAGAAGGATACAGTTTGCATTGGATAAGAATACTCCTTAATAACCTCCATCAAAGTGGGATAAGTTAGTATTATGGAAGTTTTTTTTAAAAAAATTCCAGATAATTACTAAAATAACCTCATAGACTTTTTTTAAATGATTGACTTTTATGGAGTTGATAGATTTCTATTGACTTTTATAGAATTCCATGGAGTTATAAAAAGATTTGTATAGAGCATCGTGTGTGCATCGTGTGCTAGTATATCTTACTATCTTATAATGCAAGAGCATCTCTTTTGGTGAAGCCATAATAAAATTACTAAAATAACCTCATAGACTTTTTTTAAATGATTGACTTTTATGGAGTTGTTTGAACTTATGGAATTTGACTTGGTTGGCATATGATATGATTATTACGTTACACACGCAACGCGTGTGCATCGTGTGCTAGTATATCTTACTATCTTATAATGCAAGAGCATCTCTTTTGGTGAAGCCATAATAAAATTACTAAAATAACCTCATAGACTTTTTTTAAATGATTGACTTTTATGGAGTTGTTTGAACTTATGGAATTTGACTTGGTTGGCATATGATATGAATATGTGTGAACATCGTAAAATTGAGGGACGCATTGAACCATCAACTGATGTAGTCAAGGACAAGTAAAGTAGAAACAAGAAATTTTTGTTTATCTTCTTATCAATAGATTCCAGTCGACATAACAATGTCTCTTGCAGAATTCCCTATGCATGAAAAATTCCGGAACGCTTTGAGAAATTTTGGTTCACTCATGGAGAGGCAATGTTTGATTTGGTATGAAAGCCATTATCGGAGAATCAATTAAAATTGATGTTATTGGGCAGATGGAACTAGGGTTCAGTGTGTTCCACTCTTTGATGTCTGTTTAAATTTTTTTAGACATTTTCTTAAGAATTTGCTAGGACAATTTCATCTTCAAGCTTATTTTCTCTACTCATTTGCTTATATTCTATAGAACTTATTGGGTGTGTTTAAATATAGTAAACATTTCCCAAATTGTCTTGAAATATTCATTTTCTACTTTTCCTCTTTGGTTTTTTCCTATGAAACATGAGATATAATCTGAGGGTGGTGCAATCAAGATCTGGCATTGGGAAGCTATTGAGAAGTCCCTTTACTTTTGTTTTATTTTGTGTGTCATGTTTTTAAAATTTCATATTTTTTTTTTGCTTTGCTTTCCGTATTATTGTTCTTTGTTGTATATTTTAATAATGGGGAGTGGGCAAAATCATCTATACTATCTATACCATCTTATAATGGAAGAACACCTTATAATAACCACTTTGATATCTTGGTATGGCCAAAATTTGTTTTTCCTAATTTCCCCTATTGATATTTTTTTTTGCTTTGCTTTCCGTATTATTGTTCTTTGTTGTATATTTTAGTATGTTCTTTCTTTTGTCTATCTGATAATTACTGGAAACTACATTTAAGTTTTAATTATTAACCAGTGTATGTATAATATATTTTGTTACACATAATCATTGCGTGTGTATCATATATTACGTTACACACGCAACGCGTGTGCATCGTGTGCTAGTATATCTTACTATCTTATAATGCAAGAGCATCTCTTTTGGTGAAGCCATAATAAAATTACTAAAATAACCTCATAGACTTTTTTTAAATGATTGACTTTTATGGAGTTGATAGATTTCTATTGACTTTTATAGAATTCCATGGAGTTATAAAAAGATTTGTATAGAGCATCGTGTGTGCATCGTGTGCTAGTATATCTTACTATCTTATAATGCAAGAGCATCTCTTTTGGTGAAGCCATAATAAAATTACTAAAATAACCTCATAGACTTTTTTTAAATGATTGACTTTTATGGAGTTGTTTGAACTTATGGAATTTGACTTGGTTGGCATATGATATGATTATTACGTTACACACGCAACGCGTGTGCATCGTGTGCTAGTATATCTTACTATCTTATAATGCAAGAGCATCTCTTTTGGTGAAGCCATAATAAAATTACTAAAATAACCTCATAGACTTTTTTTAAATGATTGACTTTTATGGAGTTGTTTGAACTTATGGAATTTGACTTGGTTGGCATATGATATGAATATGTGTGAACATCGTAAAATTGAGGGACGCATTGAACCATCAACTGATGTAGTCAAGGACAAGTAAAGTAGAAACAAGAAATTTTTGTTTATCTTCTTATCAATAGATTCCAGTCGACATAACAATGTCTCTTGCAGAATTCCCTATGCATGAAAAATTCCGGAACGCTTTGAGAAATTTTGGTTCACTCATGGAGAGGCAATGTTTGATTTGGTATGAAAGCCATTATCGGAGAATCAATTAAAATTGATGTTATTGGGCAGATGGAACTAGGGTTCAGTGTGTTCCACTCTTTGATGTCTGTTTAAATTTTTTTAGACATTTTCTTAAGAATTTGCTAGGACAATTTCATCTTCAAGCTTATTTTCTCTACTCATTTGCTTATATTCTATAGAACTTATTGGGTGTGTTTAAATATAGTAAACATTTCCCAAATTGTCTTGAAATATTCATTTTCTACTTTTCCTCTTTGGTTTTTTCCTATGAAACATGAGATATAATCTGAGGGTGGTGCAATCAAGATCTGGCATTGGGAAGCTATTGAGAAGTCCCTTTACTTTTGTTTTATTTTGTGTGTCATGTTTTTAAAATTTCATATTTTTTTTTTGCTTTGCTTTCCGTATTATTGTTCTTTGTTGTATATTTTAATAATGGGGAGTGGGCAAAATCATCTATACTATCTATACCATCTTATAATGGAAGAACACCTTATAATAACCACTTTGATATCTTGGTATGGCCAAAATTTGTTTTTCCTAATTTCCCCTATTGATATTAATTACATTTTTAAAATAATATTAAAATTTCAACGTAATTATCTGGAATTTTTTTAAAAAAAACTTCCATAATACTAACTTATCCCACTTTGATGGAGGTTATTAAGGAGTATTCTTATCCAATGCAAACTGTATCCTTCTTTCAAACCAATTGAAAGCAATAGATCGGAGCAATTTGCCAGTTTTGATACAAATGCATGGAAGAGGATGGACTTAATTATGATGAATGTAAGATATTTTCTTCTCTTCTTTTCATTTTTCTATGTCTTTTGCAATGAAGCATTTCATATTGCATGCAGTTCATGACTCCTTCGTCTTCAGAACAACAGAGGGCGTCTTTGGGGAATAATCAGTCATACAAAGCAACATGTCTCCAATTAGGTATGAATCTCCTCTATTAATCCTTATTGCCTATCAATAACAACTATTTCATCTGTGTCTTTTGTGTTGATTCATCTCGGATATTCATTTCGCGGTTCTTGAAGTTTTTTCTGTAGTGTTATGTTTTAATCCGTTTTTTTCCTGATGGCTTCCCTTTTGAAACAGGGTTTGTTGTAATTCGAGTTTTACCACTGATTTTGCTCGGTTTTGCGACTGGATTCTGTATTTGGTTTTGGGACTTTTATGTGTGAGTTTGGTTAAGTGGACGAGCTTAAATATTTTTAATTCAAGTATCAATTTGTGGTTCTTGGTTGCTATTTGTGATTTGAATTCATTGCTGATTTTTTGGTGATGCTATCTGATTATATCATTTGTTGTTTTTATTTCAGTCTGATCAAAAGTTGTCTAACTGATTATGAGTGATTCCGAGATTCGACTAAAAAGTTATTTTGTTTACGCATTTAAAAAAAATTATGTCCGTGTTTTCAGGTTCACTTTCTCATTGAATATGATTAGATATACTGAATTTTGTGGCTTCCGTGATTAATGACAAAATTCTAGCACTTCAAATCATGTTTATGATATTCATTGTTCACTATTATTGTCGTCTAAATTTTATGTATGTCGACTAATATTCAGACAAGCTGTTGATGTTACAATAACAACTTTCACAGAAAGTGAGTTGTTTGAACTTATGGAATTTGACTTGGTTGGCATATGATATGAATATGTGTGAACATCGTAAAATTGAGGGACGCATTGAACCATCAACTGATGTAGTCAAGGACAAGTAAAGTAGAAACAAGAAATTTTTGTTTATCTTCTTATCAATAGATTCCAGTCGACATAACAATGTCTCTTGCAGAATTCCCTATGCATGAAAAATTCCGGAACGCTTTGAGAAATTTTGGTTCACTCATGGAGAGGCAATGTTTGATTTGGTATGAAAGCCATTATCGGAGAATCAATTAAAATTGATGTTATTGGGCAGATGGAACTAGGGTTCAGTGTGTTCCACTCTTTGATGTCTGTTTAAATTTTTTTAGACATTTTCTTAAGAATTTGCTAGGACAATTTCATCTTCAAGCTTATTTTCTCTACTCATTTGCTTATATTCTATAGAACTTATTGGGTGTGTTTAAATATAGTAAACATTTCCCAAATTGTCTTGAAATATTCATTTTCTACTTTTCCTCTTTGGTTTTTTCCTATGAAACATGAGATATAATCTGAGGGTGGTGCAATCAAGATCTGGCATTGGGAAGCTATTGAGAAGTCCCTTTACTTTTGTTTTATTTTGTGTGTCATGTTTTTAAAATTTCATATTTTTTTTTTGCTTTGCTTTCCGTATTATTGTTCTTTGTTGTATATTTTAGTATGTTCTTTCTTTTGTCTATCTGATAATTACTGGAAACTACATTTAAGTTTTAATTATTAACCAGTGTATGTATAATATATTTTGTTACACATAATCATTGCGTGTGTATCATATATTACGTTACACACGCAACGCGTGTGCATCGTGTGCTAGTATATCTTACTATCTTATAATGCAAGAGCATCTCTTTTGGTGAAGCCATAATAAAATTACTAAAATAACCTCATAGACTTTTTTTAAATGATTGACTTTTATGGAGTTGATAGATTTCTATTGACTTTTATAGAATTCCATGGAGTTATAAAAAGATTTGTATAGAGTCTCGTAGACTTTTTCAATAGATTTCTATGGATTTTATCGACTTTTAATGACTTTTTTAAATGATGGACATTTATGAAATTGATAGATTTCTAGTAATTTTTATAGAATTACACGGAATTATCAAAAGAATTTTATAGACTCTATAGATTTTATAACTTATAATTGATTTCTTTGAACTAACAATTGAACATAAATAACTTCTTCAACATATAATTTTTTTTTACTATTAACGTAAACACATTTTACTTATTTAACAGTAAAAAATGTGAAAAATACCTATTCAATTCTTTTGCATGACAAATATTGAACAACTTTTTTGCATCTTCAAGATGACGAATTTGAAGATTCAGTTAATGTTGCTATATAATTGTAATCTATAATTTTGTGTAATAAAACAAAAGTTTTCTATTAATAACATTTTATAAACTTAAAATATTTTTGATGATAGTTGACTACTATAAAAATTCTTAAAACATACTTTTTAAATTAAACATGATAATTTATATCGTTATAATATCTTTTGTTTTAGAAAAATATTTATTATAATTGTCTATAGATATAGACCCATACAATCGTTTTAAAAATCTATTATCTAATATAAAATTGAGCACATTAACTTGCTATTTTATCAAACTACTTGTGTAAATATTAGTATTATATTGGATAAAAAATAAGATGTGAAAAAAATAATAATTGAAGAAAGAGCCGCACATTAGGAATTAAAGAAAGGGTACATGTAAAAAACAGTGGAGGAAAAGCCAATGAGGAGGTGGTCGTGTCGGAAATGAAAATAGCAAAGAGTAAAGAGAGATGATGGTAATTAGGAATTAAAAGTCATTCCAAATCTTTAATAGGATTGGTGGAGAATTTTTAACTTTTTTGGGATGTACATGGGGCATCAAAGTTTGTACCTAAAGATTTCAACAGAAGTCATTAAAAGTCTATGAGATTTTGGATACCTATTGACTTTTATGGAGTTTTAAAAATTCAAGTTTGAATACCACCTGACTTTTTAAAACTCTAAGAAAGTCTGTTTTGAATACCATTAGACTTTTGTAGAGTATATAAAAGTCTGGATTGAATACCTCTAGACTTTTAAACTCCATAAAAGTCATTAAAAGTCAATAAAAGTCTGTAACCAATACACCCCCTAAGTCTGTTGAAATAAGTATGTGTTCTATTTTTTAGGGGCTAATTACTGATTTAGTCCCTCATGTTTTAGCACTCTCAGTCCGGTCCGCCGTATTTCGAGTGTCCCAAGTTAGTCCCTCATTTTACCTATTTTTTTCCCGATATTAGTACATGCCGTTAGTTTTTTTTTTTTTGGTTAAAATAGACGGAAATTTTTGAAATCGAAGGCTTCCATCGGTTAAAAATTCCGGAACGCTTTGAGAAATTTTGGTTCACTCATGGAGAGGCAATGTTTGATTTGGTATGAAAGCCATTATCGGAGAATCAATTAAAATTGATGTTATTGGGCAGATGGAACTAGGGTTCAGTGTGTTCCACTCTTTGATGTCTGTTTAAATTTTTTTAGACATTTTCTTAAGAATTTGCTAGGACAATTTCATCTTCAAGCTTATTTTCTCTACTCATTTGCTTATATTCTATAGAACTTATTGGGTGTGTTTAAATATAGTAAACATTTCCCAAATTGTCTTGAAATATTCATTTTCTACTTTTCCTCTTTGGTTTTTTCCTATGAAACATGAGATATAATCTGAGGGTGGTGCAATCAAGATCTGGCATTGGGAAGCTATTGAGAAGTCCTTTTACTTTTGTTTTATTTTGTGTGTCATGTTTTTAAAATTTCATATTTTTTTTTTGCTTTGCTTTCCGTATTATTGTTCTTTGTTGTATATTTTAGTATGTTCTTTCTTTTGTCTATCTGATAATTACTGGAAACTACATTTAAGTTTTAATTATTAACCAGTGTATGTATAATATATTTTGTTACACATAATCATTGCGTGTGTATCATATATTACGTTACACACGCAACGCGTGTGCATCGTGTGCTAGTATATCTTACTATCTTATAATGCAAGAGCATCTCTTTTGGTGAAGCCATAATAAAATTACTAAAATAACCTCATAGACTTTTTTTAAATGATTGACTTTTATGGAGTTGTTTGAACTTATGGAATTTGACTTGGTTGGCATATGATATGAATATGTGTGAACATCGTAAAATTGAGGGACGCATTGAACTGATGTAGTCAAGGACAAGTAAAGTAGAAACAAGAAATTTTTGTTTATCTTCTTATCAATAGATTCCAGTCGACATAACAATGTCTCTTGCAGAATTCCCTATGCATGAAAAATTCCGGAACGCTTTGAGAAATTTTGGTTCACTCATGGAGAGGCAATGTTTGATTTGGTATGAAAGCCATTATCGGAGAATCAATTAAAATTGATGTTATTGGGCAGATGGAACTAGGGTTCAGTGTGTTCCACTCTTTGATGTCTGTTTAAATTTTTTTAGACATTTTCTTAAGAATTTGCTAGGACAATTTCATCTTCAAGCTTATTTTCTCTACTCATTTGCTTATATTCTATAGAACTTATTGGGTGTGTTTAAATATAGTAAACATTTCCCAAATTGTCTTGAAATATTCATTTTCTACTTTTCCTCTTTGGTTTTGTCCTATGAAACATGAGATATAATCTGAGGGTGGTGCAATCAAGATCTGGCATTGGGAAGCTATTGAGAAGTCCCTTTACTTTTGTTTTATTTTGTGTGTCATGTTTTTAAAATTTCATATTTTTTTTTTGCTTTGCTTTCCGTATTATTGTTCTTTGTTGTATATTTTAGTATGTTCTTTCTTTTGTCTATCTGATAATTACTGGAAACTACATTTAAGTTTTAATTATTAACCAGTGTATGTATAATATATTTTGTTACACATAATCATTGCGTGTGTATCATATATTACGTTACACACGCAACGCGTGTGCATCGTGTGCTAGTATATCTTACTATCTTATAATGCAAGAGCATCTCTTTTGGTGAAGCCATAATAAAATTACTAAAATAACCTCATTTTTTTTAAATATTTAGAATCCAAAGGACAAAAGATGGTCATTTAACCCACTACCATTCCAACCATACAAATAACTGTACGAAAAATTGGAAGAAGCATGCATGTCTTCCACGTCTCCTAATATTTCGTACATTTTGCAACCTACATTTTTTGAAATTTGCCTCTGTATGCACATTTTTGCAATTTACATTTTTAAATTACCGACGTTTAACCACCGACAATCTCAAAACCTTCGATGACTAAACCAGAATAAATTCAGAATGGAAGATGGAATGAAGAAGTCGAGAAAGAATGGGAGAAGAAAAGCTTGGACAGTTGGTAAAAATTTGTATTCATATATATTTATTTATGATTTTCTATCTGAAGATTGGGATTTTAACGGGTGTTTTCCTTGGTTTCGTTCGATGGGGGAAACATTTCTTGATTAATTAGTTTACTTGGATGATGTGTTTAAGCCTATTTATAGATCACCTACGTACCTCATATCACCACGCAAGAACCTACCCCTTGGAAAAAGACGACGGACCCATCTGTGTAATTTCAGTCCCGAGTTCTATCTCCATTTTTTTTAACTTTGTTCATTGATTCTTTTTTTTTTTTTGTTTTGGGTTGAAATTTATTCCGGTTTAATCGTCGAAGGTTTGATGATTCTTTTGATTGTAAACCACTAATGTTGGTGATGGTTGATTTAATATGTTTTGGTTATTAGTTTTGCTTTAATATCCCCTGTAGATAAGGTAACTATGAAACGTGAGTGAGACTGTCATTAAGGACAACGACCAGATTATTAATATTGTATTTTCATATTTTTTAAATACCTCAACACAATTCCTCAACACCACTTATCCCTCTAACTACTCCCGTTTTTTTTCTGAAAACTGCCAACTATTACGTTTGTTTTTAAAAATTTGAATGCAATTCAGATTTTTTTGAAATGTTCTTGCCAATATTTCTTCCTAGATTTCTTCTGATCTCATGAGAATTTTATAAATAAACCAGCTTCTTCACATCACTCACATTTTCCACCTATTCTACCATCATGTACGCCGTTTATTTCTTCAACTCTCTCAAAACATACACCTAAATCAATTGTGCTTTCTTATTACGTACACTTTATGCTTTTCATATAACACTGACACTTCTTCCTATCTGAAAACTCCACATTTCTCAAGCACGCCACTGAAGCGGTTTGAATTCGTTATATGTCGGTAAACTTTCCTAGGTAATAATTGAATCATGTTATATAGCATCGATAAACTTTTGTCATGTTATTTGCTTTCTGTTTTCTTTGTTCTCTATATGAATTATATTATATATATTTTATCTTTTCTGAATCTATGATGAATCATTAAGTCCTTTTGATAATATTTTGTCAAAAAACTTTTGTGATTGTTTCAGTTTAAATTGAATGCTACATATTTGGTGAAATTGTATCACCTACATGAACAACCATGATTATGGTGTTGTTGCTAATGCTTGATTATGTGAAATTTTAATAATGGGGAGTGGGCAAAATCATCTATACTATCTATACCATCTTATAATGGAAGAACACCTTATAATAACCACTTTGATATCTTGGTATGGCCAAAATTTGTTTTTCCTAATTTCCCCTATTGATATTAATTACATTTTTAAAATAATATTAAAATTTCAACGTAATTATCTGGAATTTTTTTAAAAAAAACTTCCATAATACTAACTTATCCCACTTTGATGGAGGTTATTAAGGAGTATTCTTATCCAATGCAAACTGTATCCTTCTTTCAAACCAATTGAAAGCAATAGATCGGAGCAATTTGCCAGTTTTGATACAAATGCATGGAAGAGGATGGACTTAATTATGATGAATGTAAGATATTTTCTTCTCTTCTTTTCATTTTTCTATGTCTTTTGCAATGAAGCATTTCATATTGCATGCAGTTCATGACTCCTTCGTCTTCAGAACAACAGAGGGCGTCTTTGGGGAATAATCAGTCATACAAAGCAACATGTCTCCAATTAGGTATGAATCTCCTCTATTAATCCTTATTGCCTATCAATAACAACTATTTCATCTGTGTCTTTTGTGTTGATTCATCTCGGATATTCATTTCGCGGTTCTTGAAGTTTTTTCTGTAGTGTTATGTTTTAATCCGTTTTTTTCCTGATGGCTTCCCTTTTGAAACAGGGTTTGTTGTAATTCGAGTTTTACCACTGATTTTGCTCGGTTTTGCGACTGGATTCTGTATTTGGTTTTGGGACTTTTATGTGTGAGTTTGGTTAAGTGGACGAGCTTAAATATTTTTAATTCAAGTATCAATTTGTGGTTCTTGGTTGCTATTTGTGATTTGAATTCATTGCTGATTTTTTGGTGATGCTATCTGATTATATCATTTGTTGTTTTTATTTCAGTCTGATCAAAAGTTGTCTAACTGATTATGAGTGATTCCGAGATTCGACTAAAAAGTTATTTTGTTTACGCATTTAAAAAAAATTATGTCCGTGTTTTCAGGTTCACTTTCTCATTGAATATGATTAGATATACTGAATTTTGTGGCTTCCGTGATTAATGACAAAATTCTAGCACTTCAAATCATGTTTATGATATTCATTGTTCACTATTATTGTCGTCTAAATTTTATGTATGTCGACTAATATTCAGACAAGCTGTTGATGTTACAATAACAACTTTCACAGAAAGTGAGTTGTTTGAACTTATGGAATTTGACTTGGTTGGCATATGATATGAATATGTGTGAACATCGTAAAATTGAGGGACGCATTGAACCATCAACTGATGTAGTCAAGGACAAGTAAAGTAGAAACAAGAAATTTTTGTTTATCTTCTTATCAATAGATTCCAGTCGACATAACAATGTCTCTTGCAGAATTCCCTATGCATGAAAAATTCCGGAACGCTTTGAGAAATTTTGGTTCACTCATGGAGAGGCAATGTTTGATTTGGTATGAAAGCCATTATCGGAGAATCAATTAAAATTGATGTTATTGGGCAGATGGAACTAGGGTTCAGTGTGTTCCACTCTTTGATGTCTGTTTAAATTTTTTTAGACATTTTCTTAAGAATTTGCTAGGACAATTTCATCTTCAAGCTTATTTTCTCTACTCATTTGCTTATATTCTATAGAACTTATTGGGTGTGTTTAAATATAGTAAACATTTCCCAAATTGTCTTGAAATATTCATTTTCTACTTTTCCTCTTTGGTTTTTTCCTATGAAACATGAGATATAATCTGAGGGTGGTGCAGTCAAGATCTGGCATTGGGAAGCTATTGAGAAGTCCCTTTACTTTTGTTTTATTTTGTGTGTCATGTTTTTAAAATTTCATATTTTTTTTTTGCTTTGCTTTCCGTATTATTGTTCTTTGTTGTATATTTTAGTATGTTCTTTCTTTTGTCTATCTGATAATTACTGGAAACTACATTTAAGTTTTAATTATTAACCAGTGTATGTATAATATATTTTGTTACACATAATCATTGCGTGTGTATCATATATTACGTTACACACGCAACGCGTGTGCATCGTGTGCTAGTATATCTTACTATCTTATAATGCAAGAGCATCTCTTTTGGTGAAGCCATAATAAAATTACTAAAATAACCTCATAGACTTTTTTTAAATGATTGACTTTTATGGAGTTGTTTGAACTTATGGAATTTGACTTGGTTGGCATATGATATGAATATGTGTGAACATCGTAAAATTGAGGGACGCATTGAACCATCAACTGATGTAGTCAAGGACAAGTAAAGTAGAAACAAGAAATTTTTGTTTATCTTCTTATCAATAGATTCCAGTCGACATAACAATGTCTCTTGCAGAATTCCTGGAAACTACATTTAAGTTTTAATTATTAACCAGTGTATGTATAATATATTTTGTTACACATAATCATTGCGTGTGTATCATATATTACGTTACACACGCAACGCGTGTGCATCGTGTGCTAGCAAAAGTTTATAGATGATTTTGCCCACTCCCCATTATTAAAATATACAACAAAGAACAATAATACGGAAAGCAAAGCAAAAAAAAAATATGAAATTTTAAAAACATGACACACAAAATAAAACAAAAGTAAAGGGACTTCTCAATAGCTTCCCAATGCCAGATCTTGATTGCACCACCCTCAGATTATATCTCATGTTTCATAGGAAAAAACCAAAGAGGAAAAGTAGAAAATGAATATTTCAAGACAATTTGGGAAATGTTTACTATATTTAAACACACCCAATAAGTTCTATAGAATATAAGCAAATGAGTAGAGAAAATAAGCTTGAAGATGAAATTGTCCTAGCAAATTCTTAAGAAAATGTCTAAAAAAATTTAAACAGACATCAAAGAGTGGAACACACTGAACCCTAGTTCCATCTGCCCAATAACATCAATTTTAATTGATTCTCCGATAATGGCTTTCATACCAAATCAAACATTGCCTCTCCATGAGTGAACCAAAATTTCTCAAAGCGTTCCGGAATTTTTCATGCATAGGGAATTCTGCAAGAGACATTGTTATGTCGACTGGAATCTATTGATAAGAAGATAAACAAAAATTTCTTGTTTCTACTTTACTTGTCCTTGACTACATCAGTTGATGTGCGTCCCTCAATTTTACGATGTTCACACATATTCATATCATATGCCAACCAAGTCAAATTCCATAAGTTCAAACAACTCCATAAAAGTCAATCATTTAAAAAAAGTCTATGAGGTTATTTTAGTAATTTTATTATGGCTTCACCAAAAGAGATGCTCTTGCATTATAAGATAGTAAGATATACTAGCACACGATGCACACGCGTTGCGTGTGTAACGTAATAATCATATCATATGCCAACCAAGTCAAATTCCATAAGTTCAAACAACTCCATAAAAGTCAATCATTTAAAAAAAGTCTATGAGGTTATTTTAGTAATTTTATTATGGCTTCACCAAAAGAGATGCTCTTGCATTATAAGATAGTAAGATATACTAGCACACGATGCACACACGATGCTCTATACAAATCTTTTTATAACTCCATGGAATTCTATAAAAGTCAATAGAAATCTATCAACTCCATAAAAGTCAATCATTTAAAAAAAGTCTATGAGGTTATTTTAGTAATTTTATTATGGCTTCACCAAAAGAGATGCTCTTGCATTATAAGATAGTAAGATATACTAGCACACGATGCACACGCGTTGCGTGTGTAACGTAATATATGATACACACGCAATGATTATGTGTAACAAAATATATTATACATACACTGGTTAATAATTAAAACTTAAATGTAGTTTCCAGTAATTATCAGATAGACAAAAGAAAGAACATACTAAAATATACAACAAAGAACAATAATACGGAAAGCAAAGCAAAAAAAAAATATCAATAGGGGAAATTAGGAAAAACAAATTTTGGCCATACCAAGATATCAAAGTGGTTATTATAAGGTGTTCTTCCATTATAAGATGGTATAGATAGTATAGATGATTTTGCCCACTCCCCATTATTAAAATATACAACAAAGAACAATAATACGGAAAGCAAAGCAAAAAAAAAATATGAAATTTTAAAAACATGACACACAAAATAAAACAAAAGTAAAGGGACTTCTCAATAGCTTCCCAATGCCAGATCTTGATTGCACCACCCTCAGATTATATCTCATGTTTCATAGGAAAAAACCAAAGAGGAAAAGTAGAAAATGAATATTTCAAGACAATTTGGGAAATGTTTACTATATTTAAACACACCCAATAAGTTCTATAGAATATAAGCAAATGAGTAGAGAAAATAAGCTTGAAGATGAAATTGTCCTAGCAAATTCTTAAGAAATTGTCTAAAAAAATTTAAACAGACATCAAAGAGTGGAACACACTGAACCCTAGTTCCATCTGCCCAATAACATCAATTTTAATTGATTCTTCGATAATGGCTTTCATACCAA
The DNA here is from genome assembly GCA_907163345.1 of Haberlea rhodopensis. Lineage (NCBI taxonomy): Eukaryota > Viridiplantae > Streptophyta > Magnoliopsida > Lamiales > Gesneriaceae > Haberlea > Haberlea rhodopensis. The sequence goes on along the minus strand of CAJQUN010001222.1, from coordinate 37,138 downwards.
ATCAAACATTGCCTCTCCATGAGTGAACCAAAATTTCTCAAAGCGTTCCGGAATTTTTCATGCATAGGGAATTCTGCAAGAGACATTGTTATGTCGACTGGAATCTATTGATAAGAAGATAAACAAAAATTTCTTGTTTCTACTTTACTTGTCCTTGACTACATCAGTTGATGGTTCAATGCGTCCCTCAATTTTACGATGTTCACACATATTCATATCATATGCCAACCAAGTCAAATTCCATAAGTTCAAACAACTCCATAAAAGTCAATCATTTAAAAAAAGTCTATGAGGTTATTTTAGTAATTTTATTATGGCTTCACCAAAAGAGATGCTCTTGCATTATAAGATAGTAAGATATACTAGCACACGATGCACACGCGTTGCGTGTGTAACGTAATAATCATATCATATGCCAACCAAGTCAAATTCCATAAGTTCAAACAACTCCATAAAAGTCAATCATTTAAAAAAAGTCTATGAGGTTATTTTAGTAATTTTATTATGGCTTCACCAAAAGAGATGCTCTTGCATTATAAGATAGTAAGATATACTAGCACACGATGCACACACGATGCTCTATACAAATCTTTTTATAACTCCATGGAATTCTATAAAAGTCAATAGAAATCTATCAACTCCATAAAAGTCAATCATTTAAAAAAAGTCTATGAGGTTATTTTAGTAATTTTATTATGGCTTCACCAAAAGAGATGCTCTTGCATTATAAGATAGTAAGATATACTAGCACACGATGCACACGCGTTGCGTGTGTAACGTAATATATGATACACACGCAATGATTATGTGTAACAAAATATATTATACATACACTGGTTAATAATTAAAACTTAAATGTAGTTTCCAGTAATTATCAGATAGACAAAAGAAAGAACATACTAAAATATACAACAAAGAACAATAATACGGAAAGCAAAGCAAAAAAAAAATATCAATAGGGGAAATTAGGAAAAACAAATTTTGGCCATACCAAGATATCAAAGTGGTTATTATAAGGTGTTCTTCCATTATAAGATGGTATAGATAGTATAGATGATTTTGCCCACTCCCCATTATTAAAATATACAACAAAGAACAATAATACGGAAAGCAAAGCAAAAAAAAAATATGAAATTTTAAAAACATGACACACAAAATAAAACAAAAGTAAAGGGACTTCTCAATAGCTTCCCAATGCCAGATCTTGATTGCACCACCCTCAGATTATATCTCATGTTTCATAGGAAAAAACCAAAGAGGAAAAGTAGAAAATGAATATTTCAAGACAATTTGGGAAATGTTTACTATATTTAAACACACCCAATAAGTTCTATAGAATATAAGCAAATGAGTAGAGAAAATAAGCTTGAAGATGAAATTGTCCTAGCAAATTCTTAAGAAAATGTCTAAAAAAATTTAAACAGACATCAAAGAGTGGAACACACTGAACCCTAGTTCCATCTGCCCAATAACATCAATTTTAATTGATTCTCCGATAATGGCTTTCATACCAAATCAAACATTGCCTCTCCATGAGTGAACCAAAATTTCTCAAAGCGTTCCGGAATTTTTCATGCATAGGGAATTCTGCAAGAGACATTGTTATGTCGACTGGAATCTATTGATAAGAAGATAAACAAAAATTTCTTGTTTCTACTTTACTTGTCCTTGACTACATCAGTTGATGGTTCAATGCGTCCCTCAATTTTACGATGTTCACACATATTCATATCATATGCCAACCAAGTCAAATTCCATAAGTTCAAACAACTCCATAAAAGTCAATCATTTAAAAAAAGTCTATGAGGTTATTTTAGTAATTTTATTATGGCTTCACCAAAAGAGATGCTCTTGCATTATAAGATAGTAAGATATACTAGCACACGATGCACACGCGTTGCGTGTGTAACGTAATAATCATATCATATGCCAACCAAGTCAAATTCCATAAGTTCAAACAACTCCATAAAAGTCAATCATTTAAAAAAAGTCTATGAGGTTATTTTAGTAATTTTATTATGGCTTCACCAAAAGAGATGCTCTTGCATTATAAGATAGTAAGATATACTAGCACACGATGCACACACGATGCTCTATACAAATCTTTTTATAACTCCATGGAATTCTATAAAAGTCAATAGAAATCTATCAACTCCATAAAAGTCAATCATTTAAAAAAAGTCTATGAGGTTATTTTAGTAATTTTATTATGGCTTCACCAAAAGAGATGCTCTTGCATTATAAGATAGTAAGATATACTAGCACACGATGCACACGCGTTGCGTGTGTAACGTAATATATGATACACACGCAATGATTATGTGTAACAAAATATATTATACATACACTGGTTAATAATTAAAACTTAAATGTAGTTTCCAGTAATTATCAGATAGACAAAAGAAAGAACATACTAAAATATACAACAAAGAACAATAATACGGAAAGCAAAGCAAAAAAAAAATATGAAATTTTAAAAACATGACACACAAAATAAAACAAAAGTAAAGGGACTTCTCAATAGCTTCCCAATGCCAGATCTTGATTGCACCACCCTCAGATTATATCTCATGTTTCATAGGAAAAAACCAAAGAGGAAAAGTAGAAAATGAATATTTCAAGACAATTTGGGAAATGTTTACTATATTTAAACACACCCAATAAGTTCTATAGAATATAAGCAAATGAGTAGAGAAAATAAGCTTGAAGATGAAATTGTCCTAGCAAATTCTTAAGAAAATGTCTAAAAAAATTTAAACAGACATCAAAGAGTGGAACACACTGAACCCTAGTTCCATCTGCCCAATAACATCAATTTTAATTGATTCTCCGATAATGGCTTTCATACCAAATCAAACATTGCCTCTCCATGAGTGAACCAAAATTTCTCAAAGCGTTCCGGAATTTTTCATGCATAGGGAATTCTGCAAGAGACATTGTTATGTCGACTGGAATCTATTGATAAGAAGATAAACAAAAATTTCTTGTTTCTACTTTACTTGTCCTTGACTACATCAGTTGATGGTTCAATGCGTCCCTCAATTTTACGATGTTCACACATATTCATATCATATGCCAACCAAGTCAAATTCCATAAGTTCAAACAACTCACTTTCTGTGAAAGTTGTTATTGTAACATCAACAGCTTGTCTGAATATTAGTCGACATACATAAAATTTAGACGACAATAATAGTGAACAATGAATATCATAAACATGATTTGAAGTGCTAGAATTTTGTCATTAATCACGGAAGCCACAAAATTCAGTATATCTAATCATATTCAATGAGAAAGTGAACCTGAAAACACGGACATAATTTTTTTTAAATGCGTAAACAAAATAACTTTTTAGTCGAATCTCGGAATCACTCATAATCAGTTAGACAACTTTTGATCAGACTGAAATAAAAACAACAAATGATATAATCAGATAGCATCACCAAAAAATCAGCAATGAATTCAAATCACAAATAGCAACCAAGAACCACAAATTGATACTTGAATTAAAAATATTTAAGCTCGTCCACTTAACCAAACTCACACATAAAAGTCCCAAAACCAAATACAGAATCCAGTCGCAAAACCGAGCAAAATCAGTGGTGAAACTCGAATTACAACAAACCCTGTTTCAAAAGGGAAGCCATCAGGAAAAAAACGGATTAAAACATAACACTACAGAAAAAACTTCAAGAACCGCGAAATGAATATCCGAGATGAATCAACACAAAAGACACAGATGAAATAGTTGTTATTGATAGGCAATAAGGATTAATAGAGGAGATTCATACCTAATTGGAGACATGTTGCTTTGTATGACTGATTATTCCCCAAAGACGCCCTCTGTTGTTCTGAAGACGAAGGAGTCATGAACTGCATGCAATATGAAATGCTTCATTGCAAAAGACATAGAAAAATGAAAAGAAGAGAAGAAAATATCTTACATTCATCATAATTAAGTCCATCCTCTTCCATGCATTTGTATCAAAACTGGCAAATTGCTCCGATCTATTGCTTTCAATTGGTTTGAAAGAAGGATACAGTTTGCATTGGATAAGAATACTCCTTAATAACCTCCATCAAAGTGGGATAAGTTAGTATTATGGAAGTTTTTTTTAAAAAAATTCCAGATAATTACGTTGAAATTTTAATATTATTTTAAAAATGTAATTAATATCAATAGGGCAAATTAGGAAAAACAAATTTTGGCCATACCAAGATATCAAAGTGGTTATTATAAGGTGTTCTTCCATTATAAGATGGTATAGATAGTATAGATGATTTTGCCCACTCCCCATTATTAAAATTTCACATAATCAAGCATTAGCAACAACACCATAATCATGGTTGTTCATGTAGGTGATACAATTTCACCAAATATGTAGCATTCAATTTAAACTGAAACAATCACAAAAGTTTTTTGACAAAATATTATCAAAAGGACTTAATGATTCATCATAGATTCAGAAAAGATAAAATATATATAATATAATTCATATAGAGAACAAATAAAACAGAAAGCAAATAACATGACAAAAGTTTATCGATGCTATATAACATGATTCAATTATTACCTAGGAAAGTTTACCGACATATAACGAATTCAAACCGCTTCAGTGGCGTGCTTGAGAAATGTGGAGTTTTCAGATAGGAAGAAGTGTCAGTGTTATATGAAAAGCATAAAGTGTATGTAATAAGAAAGCACAATTGATTTAGGTGTATGTTTTGAGAGAGTTGAAGAAATAAACGGCGTACATGATGGTAGAATAGGTGGAAAATGTGAGTGATGTGAAGAAGCTGGTTTATTTATAAAATTCTCATGAGATCAGAAGAAATCTAGGAAGAAATATTGGCAAGAACATTTCAAAAAAATCTGAATTGCATTCAAATTTTTAAAAACAAACGTAATAGTTGGCAGTTTTCAGAAAAAAAACGGGAGTAGTTAGAGGGATAAGTGGTGTTGAGGAATTGTGTTGAGGTATTTAAAAAATATGAAAATACAATATTAATAATCTGGTCGTTGTCCTTAATGACAGTCTCACTCACGTTTCATAGTTACCTTATCTACAGGGGATATTAAAGCAAAACTAATAACCAAAACATATTAAATCAACCATCACCAACATTAGTGGTTTACAATCAAAAGAATCATCAAACCTTCGACGATTAAACCGGAATAAATTTCAACCCAAAACAAAAAAAAAAAGAATCAATGAACAAAGTTAAAAAAAAATGGAGATAGAACTCGGGACTGAAAATTACACAGATGGGTCCGTCGTCTTTTTCCAAGGGGTAGGTTCTTGCGTGGTGATATGAGGTACGTAGGTGATCTATAAATAGGCTTAAACACATCATCCAAGTAAACTAATTAATCAAGAAATGTTTCCCCCATCGAACGAAACCAAGGAAAACACCCGTTAAAATCCCAATCTTCAGATAGAAAATCATAAATAAATATATATGAATACAAATTTTTACCAACTGTCCAAGCTTTTCTTCTCCCATTCTTTCTCGACTTCTTCATTCCATCTTCCATTCTGAATTTATTCTGGTTTAGTCATCGAAGGTTTTGAGATTGTCGGTGGTTAAACGTCGGTAATTTAAAAATGTAAATTGCAAAAATGTGCATACAGAGGCAAATTTCAAAAAATGTAGGTTGCAAAATGTACGAAATATTAGGAGACGTGGAAGACATGCATGCTTCTTCCAATTTTTCGTACAGTTATTTGTATGGTTGGAATGGTAGTGGGTTAAATGACCATCTTTTGTCCTTTGGATTCTAAATATTTAAAAAAAATGAGGTTATTTTAGTAATTTTATTATGGCTTCACCAAAAGAGATGCTCTTGCATTATAAGATAGTAAGATATATCTTACTATCTTATAATGCAAGAGCATCTCTTTTGGTGAAGCCATAATAAAATTACTAAAATAACCTCATTTTTTTTAAATATTTAGAATCCAAAGGACAAAAGATGGTCATTTAACCCACTACCATTCCAACCATACAAATAACTGTACGAAAAATTGGAAGAAGCATGCATGTCTTCCACGTCTCCTAATATTTCGTACATTTTGCAACCTACATTTTTTGAAATTTGCCTCTGTATGCACATTTTTGCAATTTACATTTTTAAATTACCGACGTTTAACCACCGACAATCTCAAAACCTTCGATGACTAAACCAGAATAAATTCAGAATGGAAGATGGAATGAAGAAGTCGAGAAAGAATGGGAGAAGAAAAGCTTGGACAGTTGGTAAAAATTTGTATTCATATATATTTATTTATGATTTTCTATCTGAAGATTGGGATTTTAACGGGTGTTTTCCTTGGTTTCGTTCGATGGGGGAAACATTTCTTGATTAATTAGTTTACTTGGATGATGTGTTTAAGCCTATTTATAGATCACCTACGTACCTCATATCACCACGCAAGAACCTACCCCTTGGAAAAAGACGACGGACCCATCTGTGTAATTTTCAGTCCCGAGTTCTATCTCCATTTTTTTTTAACTTTGTTCATTGATTCTTTTTTTTTTTTGTTTTGGGTTGAAATTTATTCCGGTTTAATCGTCGAAGGTTTGATGATTCTTTTGATTGTAAACCACTAATGTTGGTGATGGTTGATTTAATATGTTTTGGTTATTAGTTTTGCTTTAATATCCCCTGTAGATAAGGTAACTATGAAACGTGAGTGAGACTGTCATTAAGGACAACGACCAGATTATTAATATTGTATTTTCATATTTTTTAAATACCTCAACACAATTCCTCAACACCACTTATCCCTCTAACTACTCCCGTTTTTTTTCTGAAAACTGCCAACTATTACGTTTGTTTTTAAAAATTTGAATGCAATTCAGATTTTTTTGAAATGTTCTTGCCAATATTTCTTCCTAGATTTCTTCTGATCTCATGAGAATTTTATAAATAAACCAGCTTCTTCACATCACTCACATTTTCCACCTATTCTACCATCATGTACGCCGTTTATTTCTTCAACTCTCTCAAAACATACACCTAAATCAATTGTGCTTTCTTATTACGTACACTTTATGCTTTTCATATAACACTGACACTTCTTCCTATCTGAAAACTCCACATTTCTCAAGCACGCCACTGAAGCGGTTTGAATTCGTTATATGTCGGTAAACTTTCCTAGGTAATAATTGAATCATGTTATATAGCATCGATAAACTTTTGTCATGTTATTTGCTTTCTGTTTTCTTTGTTCTCTATATGAATTATATTATATATATTTTATCTTTTCTGAATCTATGATGAATCATTAAGTCCTTTTGATAATATTTTGTCAAAAAACTTTTGTGATTGTTTCAGTTTAAATTGAATGCTACATATTTGGTGAAATTGTATCACCTACATGAACAACCATGATTATGGTGTTGTTGCTAATGCTTGATTATGTGAAATTTTAATAATGGGGAGTGGGCAAAATCATCTATACTATCTATACCATCTTATAATGGAAGAACACCTTATAATAACCACTTTGATATCTTGGTATGGCCAAAATTTGTTTTTCCTAATTTCCCCTATTGATATTAATTACATTTTTAAAATAATATTAAAATTTCAACGTAATTATCTGGAATTTTTTTAAAAAAAACTTCCATAATACTAACTTATCCCACTTTGATGGAGGTTATTAAGGAGTATTCTTATCCAATGCAAACTGTATCCTTCTTTCAAACCAATTGAAAGCAATAGATCGGAGCAATTTGCCAGTTTTGATACAAATGCATGGAAGAGGATGGACTTAATTATGATGAATGTAAGATATTTTCTTCTCTTCTTTTCATTTTTCTATGTCTTTTGCAATGAAGCATTTCATATTGCATGCAGTTCATGACTCCTTCGTCTTCAGAACAACAGAGGGCGTCTTTGGGGAATAATCAGTCATACAAAGCAACATGTCTCCAATTAGGTATGAATCTCCTCTATTAATCCTTATTGCCTATCAATAACAACTATTTCATCTGTGTCTTTTGTGTTGATTCATCTCGGATATTCATTTCGCGGTTCTTGAAGTTTTTTCTGTAGTGTTATGTTTTAATCCGTTTTTTTCCTGATGGCTTCCCTTTTGAAACAGGGTTTGTTGTAATTCGAGTTTCACCACTGATTTTGCTCGGTTTTGCGACTGGATTCTGTATTTGGTTTTGGGACTTTTATGTGTGAGTTTGGTTAAGTGGACGAGCTTAAATATTTTTAATTCAAGTATCAATTTGTGGTTCTTGGTTGCTATTTGTGATTTGAATTCATTGCTGATTTTTTGGTGATGCTATCTGATTATATCATTTGTTGTTTTTATTTCAGTCTGATCAAAAGTTGTCTAACTGATTATGAGTGATTCCGAGATTCGACTAAAAAGTTATTTTGTTTACGCATTTAAAAAAAATTATGTCCGTGTTTTCAGGTTCACTTTCTCATTGAATATGATTAGATATACTGAATTTTGTGGCTTCCGTGATTAATGACAAAATTCTAGCACTTCAAATCATGTTTATGATATTCATTGTTCACTATTATTGTCGTCTAAATTTTATGTATGTCGACTAATATTCAGACAAGCTGTTGATGTTACAATAACAACTTTCACAGAAAGTGAGTTGTTTGAACTTATGGAATTTGACTTGGTTGGCATATGATATGAATATGTGTGAACATCGTAAAATTGAGGGACGCATTGAACCATCAACTGATGTAGTCAAGGACAAGTAAAGTAGAAACAAGAAATTTTTGTTTATCTTCTTATCAATAGATTCCAGTCGACATAACAATGTCTCTTGCAGAATTCCCTATGCATGAAAAATTCCGGAACGCTTTGAGAAATTTTGGTTCACTCATGGAGAGGCAATGTTTGATTTGGTATGAAAGCCATTATCGGAGAATCAATTAAAATTGATGTTATTGGGCAGATGGAACTAGGGTTCAGTGTGTTCCACTCTTTGATGTCTGTTTAAATTTTTTTAGACATTTTCTTAAGAATTTGCTAGGACAATTTCATCTTCAAGCTTATTTTCTCTACTCATTTGCTTATATTCTATAGAACTTATTGGGTGTGTTTAAATATAGTAAACATTTCCCAAATTGTCTTGAAATATTCATTTTCTACTTTTTAAAAATTCTTAAAACATACTTTTTAAATTAAACATGATAATTTATATCGTTATAATATCTTTTGTTTTAGAAAAATATTTATTATAATTGTCTATAGATATAGACCCATACAATCGTTTTAAAAATCTATTATCTAATATAAAATTGAGCACATTAACTTGCTATTTTATCAAACTACTTGTGTAAATATTAGTATTATATTGGATAAAAAATAAGATGTGAAAAAAATAATAATTGAAGAAAGAGCCGCACATTAGGAATTAAAGAAAGGGTACATGTAAAAAACAGTGGAGGAAAAGCCAATGAGGAGGTGGTCGTGTCGGAAATGAAAATAGCAAAGAGTAAAGAGAGATGATGGTAATTAGGAATTAAAAGTCATTCCAAATCTTTAATAGGATTGGTGGAGAATTTTTAACTTTTTTGGGATGTACATGGGGCATCAAAGTTTGTACCTAAAGATTTCAACAGAAGTCATTAAAAGTCTATGAGATTTTGGATACCTATTGACTTTTATGGAGTTTTAAAAATTCAAGTTTGAATACCACCTGACTTTTTAAAACTCTAAGAAAGTCTGTTTTGAATACCATTAGACTTTTGTAGAGTATATAAAAGTCTGGATTGAATACCTCTAGACTTTTAAACTCCATAAAAGTCATTAAAAGTCAATAAAAGTCTGTAACCAATACACCCCCTAAGTCTGTTGAAATAAGTATGTGTTCTATTTTTTAGGGGCTAATTACTGATTTAGTCCCTCATGTTTTAGCACTCTCAGTCCGGTCCGCCGTATTTCGAGTGTCCCAAGTTAGTCCCTCATTTTACCTATTTTTTTCCCGATATTAGTACATGCCGTTAGTTTTTTTTTTTTGGTTAAAATAGACGGAAATTTTTGAAATCGAAGGCTTCCATCGGTACTCTCGTTCTCCATCGACCAAATGTGCCTGTTTTTGTTGTGTTCGATTTCGAGGATTTGTGCGACGGTTTTAGGGTTATATATCTCATTTTAGGGGTGATATTTATTTTGAAAGAACTTTATTTGATGTGATGGGGCGTTTAAAATGCTTTTTTTATTTGAACTTGATCATCAAGTTCTTTTTTAATTTTTTATTTTTTCAAATTAAAGTTGAAATATTTAAGCTCGTCCACTTAACCAAACTCACACATAAAAGTCCCAAAACCAAATACAGAATCCAGTCGCAAAACCCAGCAAAATCAGTGGTAAAACTCGAATTACAACAAACCCTGTTTCAAAAGGGAAGCCATCAGGAAAAAAACGGATTAAAACATAACACTACAGAAAAAACTTTAAGAACCGCGAAATGAATATCCGAGATGAATCAACACGAAAGACACAGATGAAATAGTTGTTATTGATAGGCAATAAGGATTAATAGAGGAGATTCATACCTAATTGGAGACATGTTGCTTTGTATGACTGATTATTCCCCAAAGACGCCCTCTGTTGTTCTGAAGACGAAGGAGTCATGAACTGCATGCAATATGCAATGGTTCATTGCAAAAGACAGAGAAAAATGAAAAGAAAAGAAGAAAATATCTTACATTCATCATAATTAAGTCCATCCTCTTCCATGCATTTGTATCAAAACTGGCAAATTGCTCCGATCTATTTGAAAGAAGGATACAGTTTGCATTGGATACGAATACTCCTTAATAACCTCCATCAACGTGGGATAAGTTAGTATTATGGAAGTTTTTTAAAAAAAAAATTCAAGATAATTACGTTGAAATTCTAATATTATTTTAAAAATGTAAGTAATATTAATAGGGGATATTAAGAAAAACAAATTTTGGCCATACCAAGATACCAAAGTGGTTATTATAAGGTGTTCTTCCATTATAAGATGGTATAGATAGTGTAGATGATTTTGCCCACTCCCCATTATTAAAATTTCACATAATCAAGCATTAGCAACAACACCATAATCATGGTTGTTCATGTAGGTGATACAATTTCACCAAATATGTAGCATTCAATTTAACTGAAACAATCACAAAAGTTTTTTGACAAAAATATTATCAAAAGGACTTAATGTTTCATCATAGATTCAGAAAAGATAAAATATATATAATATAATTCATATAGAGAACAAAGAAAACATAAAGCAAATAACATGACAAAAGTTTATCGATGCTATATAACATAATTCAATTGTTACCTAGGAAAGTTTACCGACATATAACGAATTCAAACCGCTTCAGTGGCGTGCTTGAGAAATGTGGAGTTTTCAGATAGGAAGAAGTGTCAGTGTTATATGAAAAGCATAAAATGTACGTAATAAGAAAGCACAATTGATTTAGGTGTATGTTTTGAGAGAGTTGAAGAAATAAATGGCGTACAAGATGGTAGAATAGGTGGAAAATGTGAGTGATGTGAAGAAGCTAGTTTATTTATAAAATTCTCATGAGATCAGAAGAAATCTAGGAATAAATATTGGCAAGAACATTTGAAAAAATCTGAATTGCATTCAAATTTTTAAAAACAAACGTAATAGTTGGCAGTTTTCAGAAAAAAAACGGGAGTAGTTAGAGGGATAAGTGATGTTGAGGAATTGTGTTGAGGTATTTAAAAAATATGAAAATACAATATTAATAATCTGGTCGTTGTCCTTAATGACAGTCTCACTCACGTTTCATAGTTACCTTATCTACAGGGGATATTAAAGCAAAACTAATAACCAAAACATATTAAAATCAACCATCACCAACATTAGTGGTTTACAATCAAAAGAATCATCAAACCTTCGACGATTAAACCGGAATAAATTTCAACCCAAAACAAAAAAAAAAGAATCAATGAACAAAGTTAAAAAAAATGGAAATAGAACTCGGGACTGGAAATTACACAGATGGGTCCGTCGTCTTTTTCCAAGGGGTAGGTTCTTGCGTGGTGATATGAGGTACGTAGGTGATCTATAAATAGGCTTAAACACATCATCCAAGTAAACTAATTAATCAAGAAATGTTTCCCCCATCGAACGAAACCAAGGAAAACACCCATTAAAATCCCAATCTTCAGATAGAAAATCATAACTAAATATATATGAATACAAATTTTTACCAACTGTCCAAGCTTTTCTTCTCCCATTCTTTCTCGACTTCTTCATTCCATCTTCCATTCTGAATTTATTCTGGTTTAGTCATCGGAGGTTTTGAGATTGTCGGTGGTTAAACGTCGGTAATTTAAAAATGTAAATTGCAAAAATGTGCATACAGAGGCAAATTTCAAAAAATGTAGGTTGCAAAATGTACGAAATATTAGGAGACGTGGAAGACATGCATGCTTCTTCCAAGTTTTCGTACAGTTATTTGTATGGTTGGAATGGCAGTGGGTTAAATGACCATCTTTTGTCCTTTGGATTCTAAATATTTAAAAAAAATGAGGTTATTTTAGTAATTTTATTATGGCTTCACCAAAAGAGATGCTCTTGCATTATAAGATAGTAAGATTTTAATGTCCTTAGAATAATATTGTATTATTCTTAAAGATGTCCCTAGTCAAGTATTATCATGACTAGGGATAATGATAATACGTAGAGACTAGTATGTGTTGATTGATGAATTGTTCATTGATATGAGATATCAAATCAACACATGGGTACATGTTAGAGAACGATGTACTGGACAGACCCATCATGAGAATGCAACATGGATAGTTATATGATCATCATATGCAATTCTCATAGTGATAATAATGTATGTAATCCTTACGACTTGTGATCATCAGAGATCCCAACATAAGGAGTTATGTATCTTGATAATGTCAAACGTTACCCGTAACAGGGTAAACTATAAAGGCGACTATTGGATACACTACGAATTATGTAGAGGGATGTTGACTGATCGAGATAGGATTTGTCCCTCCTATATAACAGGAGATGTGTTTGGCCCTTGATCAAGTGAGAACTAAAATGCATGGCCATGCTCGAATGAGTCGATATGAGATATCGAGCTTATTCGTTTATTCTAGTTCTACTTGGGGATCAAGAAATAGAGATTGAATATACGAGTATGACTATTCCATGACTCGTGTTCAATCTAAACACAAAGGACAAAGGGATTAAGTTACATGGTTAATATTATCACAAGTTCTAAAGGTTATGTCGAGTCATTGACATTCTTGTAATTTGGGTAGCTTTGATGTGTTGCTAGACACCGTTCTTTGCTTGTAACGTAAAATGAGATTTTATGTCACTGCCAACATTACAAGATCCTATCGGGTCGCACAAAAGATTAAATCGATAAGGGAAATTAAATTCATGGGATGAATTAATTAATTAAGAGGAGTCTTAATTAAATGATTATAAGGATTTAATTAAATCATGGGTTTGGGCCCATGAGACTTTAAGAAAGTCTTGAACCTTAATTAAAGTCTTATAATATAAATAATAGGTTATTGATTAATTGTTAATCACACTTTCAAGAGATAACCTAGCCTCCAAAGAGCTCAAGCATTCGACTGCCTCTTTGTTAACCAAGCTCTCGGCCGCCTCAATTTTCACCTCTCACGGCCGCCGCCGTTTGCTAAGGGTGGTTGATGGTGGTCGTCGATCAGTTATTGTAACCGTGAGTCTTGTTTGTTCAAGAATAAGTCTAGCAACTTGTTCTTGAACATCCCTTGTTCGTTTAATCGTGTGGATACCGTTGAGGCAAGACCTTGGAGGTGTTGCTCGTGACTCGGGATCGTTGGACGAGGTGCTGCTCCGTGGAATCAGCTCAAACACGCTACAAGGTTGAGACTTTTGTAAACCTTTATCCGATATGAATCCCTATGTATAGATCCGGTGTCTAGTAATCCAAAATGTTAAATTCCGCTGCGTTGTATGCTTGTTGGATTACTTACAGTGGTATCAGAGCCGTGTACAAGGCTCATATCGGATTTATGTGGTTAAATAGTTTAATCATATTTAGATTTGTATTGCATGCTTTAAAACTGTATAATTCATATATGATATGAATTAAATTGAATTTGTGAAATTGTCATGTTATTATATTTGATATAAATTGGCGAATTATTGTATATGATACAAGAAGGCTAAAATCGAACCATATATAACGTGGGTTCGGCCATCACCATCACAAATGACACACGGCTAGCCACATGAGGGATAGGGTTTTCGAACCCTTGGCTCGAGATGGTTTAGCCGTTGTGGCTAATAATTGTGCATGGAAGTGTCGAAACTTGTTTAGGGTTTAGAATCCATTGGCTCGTGACGGCTAGCTCATGACGGCTAGGGTTTCGAACCCTAGTAGCCGTGCATGGGCTCGGCCATCGTCGCCCCTTTGCTAGGGTTTTGAATTCTATTGGCTCGATAAAGTATTGAGTTGGTGCAAGTTGGTTCGATCATGGTCCACGAAATTGTGAGGGACAACGGCTACACCACATGAAGGCTAGGGTTTTCGAACCTTTTGGCTCGAGATGGTTGAGCCGCCACCGTCATGAACCGTACATGGTTGGACCGATAGAAACAAAGTAAGAGCAAGGCGGCTAGGGTTAGACCCTAGCGCCGCCGCCGCTTGCTCTATGGCTCGGCCGTGGGCCAGGGTTTCAAACCCTAGGCCCATGATTGGTCCATGATGGTTCGAACCATGATGGTTCATGGTTTAGTCGTTTTTAGTTCGTGGCATGTGATGTCCCGAGCGTACGATATTTTTCAAAATTCTATTTTACAGTTTTAATTAGAATTAAATTTAAAATGTTTAGAATTTAATTAATTAAATGTTAAAGCATGCTTTATGTGTTGTTTGAGCATGGTGCATGGTTATAGCCCTTTGAACTATTAGATAGGATTTGTGAATGATTGTAATTTATAATACGACCTGCGTGTCATGCCTTCTCTATTTTATTCTAAATGTTATCCCTCCCCTATGTTCCCCTCGAATGTGAATCGAGGAATTCTATATCTTGTAAATAGTATAGTTTAATTGTTGATGGTGATCAATGAAGATGGAGCATCGTGTCGGGATGAGGAGGCCATTCACTAATTGGAGCCAAAGGAAGGTGCTTGTGAAGTTACCTTAGGTTGACTCTTAGGATTTTCTCATTGGCTTGAGAAAATCACTAGTAGGGGCTATAACCATGTCACGTTTAATTATGTATGTTGATGAATGATTTATCTTATGCTTTAGATTGATAATT
Source organism: Haberlea rhodopensis (assembly GCA_907163345.1). NCBI lineage: Eukaryota > Viridiplantae > Streptophyta > Magnoliopsida > Lamiales > Gesneriaceae > Haberlea > Haberlea rhodopensis. The sequence goes on along the minus strand of CAJQUN010001222.1, from coordinate 21,847 downwards.
GTATTACACATATATGTAGATATGTATACAACTATATGTAGTGGACATATTTTAAATTATCAAACTAATCATGAGATCAATAAATCCCTCTAAAATATTAAGTTTTAGATGCCTTCCAAAATTAAAAGTACTCGTCAAAAACTTCGATTGTACATGTGTGGGTTTGCCAAAGCAAAGCACCGTGGCAATCTTATTAAGACGCGAAAGGATAAAAGTGATATCCGTTATACTTTAAATTGGGTACGACTTAACTAGGTTATCTCAATAGGATTGGGAACTTAGAGGCATGGGTTGGATTATAATTCATTTGATGAATTGAACAAAGTGTTGTTCGTCCAACTATCCAAGAATTACCTATGACGTAATTGACAAAGTGTTGTCTACCTAAATAACCGAGTCTTGGGCGATTAGCCAAAGCTAACTCAAGATTAGGCAAAATATGGATCTTGGCCCACTAAAGGTTTCGAGGGTTGATATTTTTTAAACAAAATAGTGGGAGTATCATTTAATATAAGACCATGTTAAATGATTAAATCATAAACTTATTTTGCATATTTATATTGTAGATATCCATGGCAACTAACAACGTAACTAGCACTTTATCACTGCGATCGGTCCTTGAGAAGGACAAATTAAATGGGACAAATTTCCTAGACTGGCATAGGAACTTGAGGATAGTCCTCAAACAAGAAAAGAAACAATATGTCCTAGAGGAACCCTTACCTGCTGAGGAACCCCCCGTAACGGCTACAAGAGCCGATAAAGATGCTTACAAGAAGCATCAAAGTGACGCACTTGATGTTGGGTGCCTTATGCTTGCCACCATGAATTCTGAGCTTCAGAAGCAACATGAGGAAATGGAGGCGTTTGATATGATCGAGCATCTTAAGCAACTGTACCAACAACAAGCAAGACAAGAGAGGTATGACGTCTCTAAGGCGTTATTCCAGTGTAGAATGGTAGAAGGAAGTCTGGTTGAAACTCATGTACTCAAGATGATTGGGTATATTGAGAATCTGGACAAGCTGGGTTTTCCTTTGGACCAAGAGTTGCCACTGACGTGATCTTCCAATCGTTGCCTGAAAGCTTTAGTCAATTTGTCTTAAATTACAATATGATTGAAATTGAGAAGACACTACCACAGTTAATTGGCATGCTTAGAACTTTTGAAGCAAATAGTAAGAAGTCTAAACCTACAAATGTTCTTATTGTGAATAAGAACAAAGGAAAGACTAAAGCTAAGAACTTCAAGAAGAACAAGAAGGTCTTTGTTAAATCTAAGCCAAGGTCATTTGCACTGAAACCAAAGGGAGGGATAGCGAAGGAAGGGAACTCTTTCCATTGCGGTGAGACCGGCCATTGGAAAAGAAACTGCAAAGTATATCTAGAGGATCTAAAGAAAGGAAGTGTGACTTCCACTTCAGGTATTTTTGCTGTAGAAGTCAATTTATCTACTTCTTCATCATGGGTATTAGATACTGGATGTGGATCTCACATTTGTGTAAATGTGCAGGACCTCAAAAAGAGTAGATTGTTGGCGAAATGCGAAGTTGATCTCCGAGTTGGAAATGGAGCAAGAGTTGCTGCATTAGCTATAGGAGATTATTATTTATCTTTGCCTTCTGGTTTATCATTGATTTTAAAAGACTGTTATTTTGTGCCATCCATTACCAAAAACATAATTTCTATTTCTTGTTTAGACAAGTGTGGGTTTTCATTTATAATAAAGGACAACTGTTGTTCTATTTATTTAAATGATATGTTTTATGCTAGTGCACAAATGGTGAATGGTCTTTATTTATTAAATCTTAATATGCCTATCTATAACATAAATACTAAAAGGATTAAAAATAATGATTGTAATCCGACTTATCTCTGGCACTGTCGCTTGGGCCACATAAACGAGAACCGCATATCTAAACTTCATAAGGATGGAGTACTAGATTCATTTGATTTTGAATCATATGAAACATGCGAATCTTGTTTAATGGGCAAGATGACTAAAGCCCCTTTCAAGGGACATGTTGAAACGACAAATGTTTTATTGGGACTAATACATAGTGATGTATGTGGACCAATAAGTACACAAGCTAGAGGTGGTTTTCAATACTTCGTTACATTTACTGATGACCTCAGTAGATATGGGTATGTGTATATAATGAAGCATAAGCATGAAACCTTTGAAAAGTTCAAAGATTTCAAGAATGAAGTACAAAACCAACTTGGCAAAAGTATCAAAATCCTTCGATCAGATCGAGGAGGTGAATACTTAAGCCAAGAGTTTCATGACTATCTAAAGGAGTGTGGGATAGTCCCACAACTCACTCCTCCGTATACTCCACAATGGAATGGTGTATCCGAGAGGAGAAATCGAACCTTGTTAGACATGGTTAGATCAATGATGAGTCATGCAGATCTTCCGATATCGTTTTGGGGACACGCTCTAGAAACATCGATTTTCTTACTTGTAGGATCGAGCGCTTACCGCTTTACCAATAACTATAGTTAAGGGTAATGGCGCAACATCAATCTTTTCAACCATACACTGGCACAAGCGCCACATGTTCGACCGATCACAAAGCAGAGGCAATTGTTGAACCCCAACAATCCCTCCCCCAATAATTGCACTCTCTGCAACTCATGGGAATCGAACACGCGACCTTGGCTCTGATACCAATTGTAGGATCGAGCGCTTACCGCTTTACCAATAACTATAGTTAAGGGTAATGGCGCAACATCAATCTTTTCAACCATACACTGGCACAAGCGCCACATGTTCGGCCGGTCACAAAGCAGAGGCAATTGTTGAACCCCAACATTACTGAACCGTGTTCCATCTAAATCAGTGGAAAAGACACCATATGAGATATGGACTGGGAAGCGTCCTAGTATGTCTTTTATGAAGATTTGGGGTTGTGAGGCTTTCGTTAGACGTCACGCCACTAACAAACTTGGACCCAAATCTGATAAGTGTTTATTTGTGGGGTATCATAAGGAAACGAAAGGATACTATTTCTATTATCCCACCGAGAACAAAGTAGTTGTTGCTCGGACTGGTGTATTTCTTGAAAGAGAATTTATTTCTAGAAAAACCAGTGGGAGAAAAATAGAACTTAGTGAAGTTCAACCATAAGAAAACACTGAACCTGAGATTGAGATGGAAACAGAGCAGGCACCGCAAGCTGTTTGGAAGAAGTACCTGCTCAAGAGACACAAGCCCAGCGTAGGCCTGTAAGAGAACATCGGGAGCCACAGAGATATGGATTTCTTGTGACTCAACAAGGTGACTTACTACTTATTGATGAGGATGAGCCATCATCTTATCAACAAGCTATAATGGGCACTGATTCTGAGAAATGGCAAGAGGCCATGAAATCTGAGATGGAATCCATGTATGCAAACCAAGTATGGACTTTGGTTGATCCACCTGAAGGGGTACGACCCATAGGGTGCAAATGGATTTTCAAGAAAAAGACCGATATGGATAGTAATGTACAAACCTATAAAGGTCGGCTGGTTGCAAAAGGATTCAAACAAATTCATGGTATTGACTATGAAGAAACCTTTTCACCAGTGGCCATGGTTAAATCCATAAGGATCTTACTTGCAATAGCTGCATTACATGATTATGAAATCTGGCAGATGGATGTCAAAACAGCTTTCCTTAATGGAAATCTGCTCGAGGATGTGTACATGACACAGCCCGAGGGTTTTGTCGATGCTGGAAAGATATGCAAGCTACAACGATCCATTTATGGATTGAAGCAAGCTTCTCGGAGTTGGAATCTTCGTTTTGATGATGCAATCAAAGAGTTTGGTTTTATCAAAAACGAAGATGAGCCTTGTGTCTACATGAAGGTCAGTTGGAGCGTAATCAATTTCCTAGTGTTGTATGTAGATGACATACTTCTCATTGGGAATGATATCCCTGCCTTACAATCTGTAAAGATTTGGCTAGGGAATTGCTTTTCGATGAAAGACTTGGGAGAAGCCACCTATGTATTAGGAATCAAGATCTATAGAGATAGATCAAGAAGACTTCTCGGCATAAGTCAAAGTACATACATAGACAAAGTGCTTAAAAGGTTTAGCATGCAAGAATCAAAGAAAGGATTCGTGCCTATGACGCATGGTATTTATCTCTCGAAGGAATAGTGTCCTTCAACACCAGATGAGAGACAAAACATGAGTAAGATTCCATATGCATCAGTTATTGGATCTATCATGTATGCCATGATATGTACTCGTCCCGATGTATCGTATGCTTTGAGCATGACGAGCAGATATCAAGTTGATCCAGGTGAAGGTCACTGGATTGCTGTCAAGAACATCCTGAAGTACTTGAGAAGGACTAATGATACATTCTTGATTTATGGTGGTGAGGAAGAGCTCAATGTAATGGGTTACACTGATGCAAGCTTCCAAACCCACAAAGATGATTTTCGATCGCAATCTGGATATGTGTATTGCCTAAATGGAGGTGCTGTGAGCTGGAAGAGTTCAAAGCAAGAAACAGTAGCCGATTCTACAACGGAAGCTGAGTATATTGCTGCCTCGGATGCAGCAAAGGAAGCTGTTTGGATTATGAAGTTCATTTCTGAACTTGGAGTGGTGCCTAGCATTAAAGATCCGATAGAACTCTATTGTGACAACAATGGAGGGATCGCATTGGCTAAGGAACCTAGATCTCACCAAAGATCCAAGCACATACTTTGGCGCTTTCATTTCATTCGAGAAATCGTTGAAAGGAGAGATGTTAAAATATGCAAAGTACCAACAGATGATAACGTATCTGACCCATTGACGAAGCCACTGTCACAGCAGAAGCATGATCGTCATACTAGATCTCTAGGCATTAGATATATGTCTGAGTGGTCTTAGTGCAAGTGTGAGATTTGTTGGGATATGCTCTAAGACAAGTCATTAGATGATTGTTTAAGACATACAATGTTTATGATTTTATGAATGGCAATTCATTATTATATATTATTCGTTTAACTGTGCAATGTGAATTAATATATATGTTAATGTCCTTAGAATAATATTGTATTATTCTTAAAGATGTCCCTAGTCAAGTATTATCATGAATAGGGATAATGATAATACGTAGAGACTAGTATGTGTTGATTGATGAATTGTTCATTGATATGAGATATCAAATCAACACATGGGTACATGTTAGAGAACGATGTACTGGACAGACCCACCATGAGAATGCAACATGGATAGTTATATGATCGTCATATGCAATTCTCATAGTGATAATAATGTATGTAATCCTTACGACTTGTGATCATCAGAGATCCCAACATAAGGAGTTATGTATCTTGATATCGTCAAACGTTACCCGTAACAGGGTAATCTATAAAGGCAACTATTGGATACACTACGAATCATGTAGAGGGATGTTGACTGATCGAGATATGATTTGTCCCTCCTATATAACAGGAGATGTGTTTGGCCCTTGATCAATTGAGAACTAAAATGCATGGCCATGCTCGAATGAGTCGATATAAGATATCGAGCTTATTCGTTTATTCTAGTTCTACTTGGGGATCAAGAAATAGAGATTGAATATACGAGTATGACTATTCCATGACTCGTGTTCAATCTAAACACAAAGGACAAAGGGATTAAGTTACATGGTTAATATTATCACAAGTTCTAAAGGTTATGTCGAGTCATTGACATTCTTGTAATTTGGGTAGCTTTGATGTGTTGCTAGACACCGCTCTTTGCTTGTAACGTAAAATGAGATTTTATGTCACTGCCAACATTACAAGATCCTATCGGGTCGCACAAAAGATTAAGTCGATAAGGGAAATTAAATTCATGGGATGAATTAATTAATTAAGAGGAGTCTTAATTAAATGATTATAAGGATTTAATTAAATCATGGGTTTGGGCCCATGAGACTTTAAGAAAGTCTTGAACCTTAATTAAAGTCTTATAATATAAATATAAGGTTATTGATTAATTGTTAATCACACTTTCAAGAGATAACCTAGCCTCCAAAGAGCTCAAGCATTCGGCTGCCTCTTTGTTAACCAAGCTCTCGGTTGCCTCAATTTTCACCTCTCACGGCCGCCGCCGTTTGCTAAGGGTGGTTGATGGTGGTCATCGATCGGTTATTGTAACCGTGAGTCTTGTTTGTTCAAGAATAAGTCTAGCAACTTGTTCTTGAACATCCCTTGTTCGTTTAATCATGTGGATACCGTTGAGGCAAAGACCTTGGAGGTGTTGTTCGTGACTCGGGATCGTTGGATGAGGTGCTGCTCCGTGGAATCTGCTCAAACACGCTACAAGGGTGAGACTTTTGTAAACCTTTATCCGATATGAATCCCTATGTATAGATCCGGTGTCTAGTAATCCAAAATTTTAAATTCCGCTGCGTTGTATGCTTGTTGGATTACTTACAATAATTGCATTTGATAGTGCATGATACAGGACAATCACATTTGTTAATCAAAGTGCTTTATTGTTTATGTGTTTAATGGCACTGGAAGGGTTGTTTATCTGTACTCATATTGTGTGATTGTTTCTGTAGGGACTCATAGACGTGGAAGGACGGGATTGTGAGTCTATTCCGCTGCGAGCTGAACCACTGCTTATGAGTTTTTGGTTTAGGTTGTTGTTATGTATATATGATCTGTAGTTTTGACATAGTTATGTCAACTTTTAACAACCTACATAACTAAACTCTTAATCAGGTGTATGTTTTACTTAATTCTAACTCACATATGTATAAATGAACTGATACATAACGGATTAAGTAACGAGGACCCCACAATGAACATGCTCATAAGTGGACATTTAATCAGTCTATTCACTAACACTACCCATTTCCCAGTCCTGGTTATCTAACCACTGCTCTGATACCACTAATGTAAGGCCTCAAATACCTTACATTTGGACATAAGTGTACACAGTTTATTCAACAAGAAGATGAGGTTCTATAACAGAACCCCGCCATATGATGGGTTTACAAAATTTCATATTCATATTGATTACATCTTCAGAACAAGAACGTGATAATCTAGTCGTTCATCCTACTAGTTTCAAAAGATTCTGATCAAAATATCATCGCTCTTCTATATTGACGTAGTCTTTACCCTCTATGCCCATCAAACTCTATCCTTGCCTCAAGTCTTCCTTGCCAAAAGTTCCTACAGGAATAACCCACCGTCCATGAGAAAATACATCGTTCATTAACAAAACTCAAGAGCAATAATATAAATAATTGCATAAGACATTTATCATGTATACTCCCTGAAATGATGCATCAACATATTCTCGTCGGTCATTCCTGTTCCATAACTCATGTACATAATCATCAGCTCACAATATAAGTGTTCAACTCTATAATTCATTCATATGTAACGATACATATCTATACCCATACATCTCAGGCAACTATTCCGGTCTTGTTATAACAGCGGTAATTTAGTACCCCTCGCTTCGACATATAGCGGCATTATATGTAATACCCCTCGCTTCGACAAGACATCGGCATGATCTTCGCTTCGACATGACAGCGGCAAGTATCATATTTCCATCGCTTCATATGACAGCGGCAAGTACCCTATTCTTTGCTCAAATATAACAACCACACGAACAATCAAACATACTCAAACACATATCAATGCAAATTGCATAACTACAATAGCATAATTGCACCACCCATTGCTCGTACGTCATTCTACGTACCTGTTTGTCGTTTTCATAAAATATGAGACAATTGAGATTATCCCCTCCGTTGTCCCTGTGCTTGGGAAGGCTCTACACAATCCAACAATACATATTAGAAGCCAAATAATAGTCCAATACCAAATCTTATTAATTTAAACACAATCCAACAATTCCACCATATTATGCCTCGCGATCGATCGGCCCTCGTGGTCGATCGATCGCCAGGTGATCAAAATAGGCACCCAAAATGCTGCCTTCCTCAATCGATCGAGAAGACTCACCGATCGATCGAGAAGTCTCCTCGATCGATCGGGATCTTCGCTCGATCGAGGAAGTGTTTTCCTCACCTACCAAAACTCTGCTGCTCGTGATCGATCGAGGAGTTTTTGCTCGATCGATCGCTGAGCTCTGTTCTTCCGAGAAATCCCCATTTTCCAGCACATCTTACCAAACTGTGAGACCCCGTTATATCAATCATACAATTAGGTGCAATTAGGAGAATTAAACATACTTAATCAGAGTTGTAAGTCATGTTGACGATTGAGCTTAAGGGTTTACAAGTATTTATGACATGCCAAAAGAAATTGTTACACTTTTTAACAATTTGGGTAAGGCTACTTCTACTGTATTCCTAGTAGAACTATACAAAATAAGTCTTTATCTTGCTATCTTGTAGCACTCCTTACAGCTCAGCTTATCAACCTGACCCTGACTCCCCTTAGCAAAAGCACCTACAAGAACAACCCCAACACATGAGCACATCATAATTCATATTCAACATAATATGAATGCAAACGTAAATGCATAAATCATAAATACAAACACTTCCTGTATTTCCATTGCATTTACCATGCCCATTGTTTGTCCCTGTACCATAACTCATAAATCAATTCAATGTATGATGTTATGGCTTATATAAATGTCATGACATTACTTCACTTCTTAAATCTTTACTTCTTTCTTAGTCAGTTTATCATCAGTGTATTATAATGCTTCTTACTTCTTAACTTCATAATGAGCGGTACCTTCTTCCCCGCTAGCGGTACCTTCTTCCCCGCTCTTCAAACTAGCGGTACCTTCTTCCCCGCTTAGTATGGTATGCTCCGCCTCCATGTGCAAGCCTTGCTCCACATTTTAAGCGGTATAAGCGTAAGCATTAAAAATCATTACTACGATAACCCTGACTCGTGGAATACACACTCTTTATTCCACAACATACATATGCAACAACAATGCATAATAACATGTATCTTACACATAATGCACCACTTTGAATCTTATCATATGTCAATTAATGAACATTTAATACATGTTACCGTTGGTGTAATACCCCCGAAATGTTATATGATTATGTGCTATGATGATTTATGTTAAAGTTAAGGGTTGTGGTGTAATTAATTTGGGGGAACATAATTACGATATGATGATATGAATTAGGGGGCATGATAGGTGTTTTAAAGGATGTATTAATTTAAATGAAGTTATAAAATATCGAGTGAGGATATTTTAATACATCGTACTAAATACCGGGACACACTTAAATACCACAGGACCACCCAACCTACACCACCTACCCCTGCCACTCGGCCGTCCCCCCACTTGGCAGCCCATATCCCATCACATCCCTCACCCATACTCCATTCATTTTGCTTCCAAGACACTTTTCCTTCCCTTCCTCTCCCCAAAGTCATCCAGGAAGAGCTGCAGAAGGTGGAGATTGGCTTGTGGATTGTGGTGAGAAATCCTTGCCAAAAAGGGAGCAAAAAGAGTGAGGTAATCCATGACCCTGTTTTCTGGGTTCTCGGGTTGAGTTGGGTTTTGTAGTGAGGACTTCTATGCATGTTAGTGGAGGTATGAACGAAACCTTGGGTTAGGTGCTTACATGTTAATGTTATGAAGCTCCTAGCATGTTTGTTCGAGTATATTACTTACGTTATGTGTTGGTTTTCTTGTTATGAAAGTAAGTGCTCGAAATTCTGGGCAAGGAAGAACATGCCCTGTTTCTGTATAAGTTGGTTGAGGATGAAGATTATGATGATGTTATGATGCATGTTAGCTTAGGTTTTGTTAAACCTTTGATTTAAGTACCTACATGGATATTTTATGAAGTTCCTTACATGTTTGTTTCAGCAAGAAAGATGTGTTATGAAGTAGAAATGTTGGTGTAAAAAGAGGTGCTCAAAAATCTGGGGAAATCCCGATTTTTCAGAGCTCTCGATCGATCGAGATTTGGTCCCGATCGATCGAGCGAGACAGAAGTTCTAAAGCATGTTTTGAAATTTTGGGTGCCGATCGATCGAAGGATTTTGTAAGGACCCTAATCCTTAAGTGCGGAAATAAGGCATAATAGAGCTAATATAATGATCAGAGTGAGAAAAGAACATGTTGAGTCTATGAGCTTAAGCATTACATGCCATAATAATAAGGACTTCCAAAAAGAATGGATTAATTACATTCCTCATCAATGAATGCTATCAACTAGTTTTACACTACTCCTAGAGTAGACACTAGACAAAATAATCCTGTCCTTTAATCCTCAAAAGAATGCTTCACAAGCTCACCACCTCAACCCGTTCGAAGCTTGCTATCATGCCAAAAAGGTACCTACAAGGACAACCCCCAAACATGAGCAATAATAATCATTCATATTCAACACAATATGAAGATAAAGCGTAAATGCATAATCATAATAAAACACTTCCTGTTTTCCCCATGCATTTCAAACGCTTCCCGTTTGGTTGTCCCTGTACCATAACTCATGAGTATAATCAACAGATTATTTTTAATGGCCAAAACATGTCATGACATCATATACCATCTCAACAGTACCAAATATTGGTCACCATTCCCTAGTCTGTCCATCACAGTGTATTTTAATGCCCCTCGCTTATTTTCATATGGGCGGCATAGGATAACCTCGCTACAATGGACATGCGGCGCTCCCACCCCTCGCTTCACAGAGAGCGGCAAATACCCTTTCCTCGCCCCATATGTTGGTATTGGTGGGTTTGTTTGTGTTTGGGAAGGAGATGGGTGAATAGTGCCCGAATCTCGCTTGCCCGCAGCTCGGCGATCGATCGACGTCCGCTCGCGATCGATCGCAAGCAACAGCGCTGAGGCAGTGCACTTCAGCGATCGATCGCGAGATGAGCGCGATCGATCGGCGAGGCCGCGATCGATCGGCGCTAGCTCCGCGATCGATCGCGGATTGTTGGAAATTGTTGGGCGAGGCAGTGTGGTCTCGCGATCGATCGGGGCTTGTTGGCGATCGATCGCGAGACACCAAAAATGGTGTTTTTGGGTGTTTTTGTGGGATTTTTGGTATTGGACTATTATTGGGTTCTAATATTGGTATTTGTGAATATGTAGAACCAACCCAGGTGGCAACGCAGCCAAGGAATTGAGGTCCAACCACATTCCACTTTTTGGAAAGGTACGTAGTGGACGTACGGGCACCCAACGGTAACATGTATCTTATCAAACCCAACAACTCAAAACCACCCATAAACATCATAACAAACTCATATAAACAACATCCATCTAAAACACTACCAAAATCACAACACCCAACACAAACCCATTTTAAAACCCTTCAAAACCCAACTAAACTCAAACAAAACCTTACAAAAATAAACCATGAGGTATCCATACCTCTTGGGGACCTCAAATCACCCAACAATCTTTCACAAATCAAAGTTTGTAAGGACTCCTCTTCACCTCAAAGGTGGAACTCGAAAATAAGGGAAAGGGAAGGGTTTGGGTGTGATATTTGGTAAAGTAAGAGTGAGGTTGAAAGAGTGGGGTTGGGTATTAAAATGTGAGTTTATTAAAATGATACCAAAAGAATTCCATGGTGTATAAAACACCCCAACATGATATTTTTCAAAGCATTTACTCAAAATGCACCATAATATCAATTAACACATGATTTCTCATAAATTGCTAACCAAGGCAAATAAATCATGCTTCCCATAATATTTACCCAACATGCACCACATGCACCCTAAAATGCAATCCCGGGTCACCCTATCCACATGCCCATGCATTTCCACATAAGGTAAATAAATCCCAACACATAATCAATTACCACATAATTAATCATGTAAACACAATTAATGCACCAAAAAGCTATTAACCATTTCGGGGATGTCACAGATTTCTCGATCGATCGGTGAAGCTCCCCGATCGATCGGTAAAATGTTCGATCGATCGAGCGAGGCAGAATACTAAGGCACTGTTTGTGCACAGTGTCTCGATCGATCGAGACCTTGGGCCGATCGATCGAGAGAGGCAGAAAGTTGGCAAATATAATGATGTTTTATTTTGTTAAGTTTATGATGTGAGATGGTTTTGAGGCATCTAATATGGTCTTATGTGGTCTTGTAGAACCATCCCAGGTACCCGGCACCATCAAGGAGATAAAGTCTGTTGACTCCACCTCCTTTTGAAAAGGTACGTAAGAGGCGTACGGGCATCTGACTATAACACACATCTTTATACTACAACTATGCTTTTATTGCATGAGTATTCACGATGAAATGATGATGTTTATACGATGTTTACACGATGATGTTTATACGATGTTTATACGATGAAGTTCATACGATGTTTATATGATGATGCTTATACGATGCTTATATGATGACATTTACACGATGTAATTGTGGTAAGATGCCACGGGGTAAGATGCCCCACATGGTAAGAGGCCATGCGATGTATTGTGGTAAGATGCCACGGGGTAAGATGCCCCACATGGTAAGAGGCCATGCGATGTATTGTGGTAAGATGCCACGGGGTAAGATGCCCCACATGGTAAGAGGCCATGCGATGTTATTGTGGTAAGATGCCACGGGGTAAGATGCCCCATATGGTAAGAGGCCATACGATGATATTGTGGTAAGATGCCACGGGGGTAAGATGCCCCATATGCATGATTATAAATCAGGGACAACAATAAGAAGTTAATGAGAAATCCAGCATATTTACTTAACAAATATTTCATGCCTTTGCTATGATGTTTTTATGATGCTAAGTAAGATTGTATATGCTCATGATGTGTTGTCCCTGTAGGTACACTTTTGGACGGAAGGACTAAGGGTCGGGTTGAGGCAGTGAGCTACGAGGGACACAGGAATGTATAGGATTCAAGTTATGATTAGTATCTACTCTAGGAGTAGTGTAAATCTAAATGACATTCTTTTAGATTTACTTGAGGCGATCGATCGCCTCGCTCTTTTTTACTTGCGGCGATCGATCGCTTGATTTTAGGCGATCGATCGCCTAATACGTGAAATGGCTACTGGCCATCGGCGATCGATCGCCTCATTTCAGGCGATCGATCGCCACCTGCTGGTGCGCGATTCCTTCGCCATTTTTGAGCATTTTCCAAGGTCAATCCCATACCATTCAAACCCAAACTTTCCAATCACACTAACATCATCATAACTTGTTAAAACCCACATAAAACACTTCAAAAATCATACCCCAACAACATACAACACATACCCCAAACAAGCCCACATAAATCACTTCAAAATCATCCCATTTCAAATCCAAACTTCATAAAAACTTTAGGAAGGGTTCCATACCTCTTGAAGACTCCAAATCTTAACAAAGATCACACAAACACAAGTTTTGTGGAGTTTCCTCCTTCCTCCTTTGAGGGATTTCGAAAATGGGGTGAGGTTAGGGCTTTGGGAGAGAATTGGGGGTTTTGAGTGGTGGGGAAGAAGTTAAGGGAAAATGGGATAAAAGGGGAATATAGTGGGGTTATTAAAATTGTACCCCAAATTAACATGATGTATAAAATACCCCAACATGGTATTTTAAAAGCATTTACAAAGATGCATTAAACTTCCACTAAAACATGTTTTCCTCATAATTCCCAATCAATACAATTAAATCATGTTAACCCCATTTCCTATCATGCATAACATGCACCTTGAAACGTAACCCCCGGGTCATGCCTATCATGCGACTAAGCATTTCATCGTGATAATTAATTTAAGCACATAATCAATTATCCACATAATTAAACACATGAACATAATTAATGCCTTAATTGCAGTTAATTATTTCGGGGCCTCACAGTAATCCTGTTAGCTCGTGTAACAACCAAAACCTTAAGATGTTACCTTAATGCATGATTAGTCCTTCTTATGTCTATTAATCATTGTTAAGGTGGGAAGACCCCACATTAGTGGTATCAGAGTAGTGGTTAGATAACTCGGGGATGAGTCAAGGGTAGCCTTAGCAATAAGTTAGCTATGTGCTTACTTTTGGACATGTTTATATGTATGTTATTCATAAAGAAGAAGATGTTAAACTAACATGTTCAATTATCTAACGATGAGTTTTATGAACTGCTTTTGGTGTTGTTATTAACCCTTGTGTTGTAGCATGGCAGCAAACATAGAAGTGGGTGACGCCATTAGTGTAAATGCAAGTGCTGGGCGTACGAATCCATTGCCACCACCAGCCTTGGGAGTGGAACCCTCTGAACAGCAGTTGCTACCTGGGGAATTGAGCTTGGCTCAGTTTATGATGTATCGACCTCCGATGTTCGAGGGAACTGAATCAGGAGAGAAAGCTGAGGAATGGTTAGAGAGGATCGAACAGATATTTGTGGCAGTGCCTTGTGCAAAGACGGCCTGGATCAGATTAGCAGAATTTCAGCTGTCCAAGAAGGCACTGATGTGGTGGAAAACCACAGTGATTGAGCAAGAGGCTATGGGACAGGAAGTGAATTGGAAGATGTTCCGAACGCGGTTTCTAAACCGCTATTTCTCAGCCGCTGCAAGACAGGCCAAGGAGGATGAGTTTACCAGTTTAAGACAAGGTACCATGCCTGTATCTGACTATGCTCTACACTACTGTTCCTTACTACGATATGTGCCACACATTGCTGCAAGCACTCAAGCAAAGATGCGGAACTTCATGAAGGGCTTAAGGCCTGAACTGTATGACAGGGTGATCACTTATGGCCCTGCCTGTTTTGATGATGCACTCTCACGAGCTGAGCTAGCTGAACTGGGAGTCGGTGCATATCCTGATGCTGTGCCACCTCCGGCACCCCCTTAGAGATCCACTTCTGATAATTTGAAGCCCAGGGGTGATCAGTTTAAGCCTAGGGGGAACACTTCGGCATCGAGATTCAGTGGCAAGAAACCCGAGAATCGATGGAAAGGGAAAGGTAGGAATGATGCCCCATCTGGGAGAGGACAGTCTCAGGGAGACAGATCTGGAAGAGTTCAGTGCACTCTTTGTGGGCGACCACATTTGGCAAAGGACTGCGTAGGATGTTATGTCTGTGGCGACAGAGGCCACTTTGCTCGGTGGTGTCCCAACAGGGGAAGACAACAGAGCTCTACGGGGAGACCTGCGGACAGAACGGCACAACACCGGCCACCTTTTGTGCCAAGACAGTATGGAGGTCAGCCCGCGGGGCAACCTCAGGGACAGGTGTATGCTTTGACGAGGGAGCAGGCTACAGCGGCCCCGGAGGAAGTTATAGCGGGTACGTGTCTTTTATTTACGCACCCTGCTCTTATATTGATAGACACAGGTGCGTCACACTCTTTTGTGTCGACGAGTTTTGTTGAAAGGCACCACATATGCACTTCTCCGTCCCCCATGCCTCTTATGGTCTCGACCACCGCTGGAAGAAGTTTGACTACGGATCAGATTGTCTATGATGGCCTCATTTATTTTGAGGATAATGAGCTAAGATCAGATTTGATTGTGCTAGGAATGATAGACTTCGATTGCATTGTGGGCATCGATATTCTGAACAAGTATCAGGCAGTGGTAGACTGCAGGCAGAGGACTGTCCGATTTAGATCTGTATTGGGAGTCCAGTGGACATTTTATGGGGATGGTTCCCGTCCGAAGATTCCGTTAATATCTGCTATCAAGTTGACACAGCTATTGGAACGAGGTCATGCAGGATATCTTATCTATGCTGTTGATATGACGGATAAGAGGAAGGAATTAAAGGTTGAGGATGTGCCCGTAGTGGCGGAGTTTCCTGATGTCTTTCCGGAGGAGATTCCCGATTCCCACCGACGAGAGAGGTCGAGTTTGGGATTGAGTTGCTACCAGGGACGTCTGCAATTTCTCGTGCCCCGTATAGGATGGCACCAGCGGAACTAAGAGAGCTAAAGAGTCAATTGCAAGAGCTCCTAGACAAAAGCTACATATGCCCTAGCGTATCGCCATGGGGTGCACCTGTCTTATTTGTTAAGAAGAAAGATGGATCGATGCGTCTATGCATTGACTATAGGCAGTTGAACAAAGCTACAGTAAAGAACAAGTATCCACTTCCGAGGATCGATGACTTGTTCGATCAGTTGCAGGGTACGAGGCTCTACAGTAAGATTGATCTGAGGTCGAGGTACCATCAGATTCGAGTAAGAGAAGATGATGTTCAGAAGACGGCTTTCAGGACTAGATATGGGCACTATGAATTCCTGGTCATATCTTTTGGGGTGACGAATGCCCCAGCTGTCTTCATGAGTTTGATGAACAAGGTGTTCCAGCCATATTTGGATCAGTTCGTCATAGTCTTCATTGACGACATACTTATTTACTCTCGGACTGAAGAAGAACATGTAAGGCACTTTAGGATAGTACTTCAGATCCTTAGGGATCATCAGTTATATGCAAAGCTTAGCAAGTGCGAGTTCTGGTTGGACAGCGTGGTATTCTTAGGCCATGTCATATCTAGCCGTGGGATATCTGTGGATCCCAGGAAGATTGAAGTTGTGATGGAGTGGGCCGCACCCACTTCTGCACCTGAGATAAGGAGTTTTCTCGGTTTGGCAGGTTATTACCGACGTTTCGTCGAAGGTTTTTCGAAGATTGCCAAACCCCTGACACAGCTGACTCAGAAAGGAGTCCCCTTCTTTTGGTCTGAGGCTTGTGAGGAAAGCTTCCAGGAGCTGAAGCGTCGTTTGACTACAGCGCCTGTGCTGGTGATTCCGTCTGAAGATAAGAGATTCTCCTTGTATACGGATGCGTCATTACAGGGTTTGGGCTGTGTGTTGATGCAAGATAAGCATGTAGTGGCTTATGCATCGAGGCAACTGAAGCCACACGAAGCCAGGTATCCAGTGCATGATTTGGAACTGGCGGCCATCATATTTGCCTTAAAAATCTGGAGGCATTACTTGTATGGCACGTCCTTCACTATATATACGGATCATAAGAGCCTGAAGTTCTTATTCACTCAGGCAGAGTTGAATATGAGGCAAAGAAGGTGGATGGATTTGCTCAAAGACTATGATTGTGAAATTGAGTACCATCCAGGTAAAGCGAACCTGATAGCAGATGCCTTAAGTCGGAAGGTGAAGAGTACTGCAGAGGACGTCATGTGTTTGTCAGCTTTGATGACTTCTTACTGCCATCTGGGCTATGACTTCGATGTAGACACGTCGCCTGTGCGGGTGTCGACCTTATTGGCGGAGCCAGATATATTTGAGGCAATCAGAAAGGCCCAGAAGTTGGATAGTGAGATTCAGAGATGGACATCATTGATACTTCAGGGTCAGCCATCCAAGTTCAGAGTGGCTGAAGATGACTCTTTGAGACTGGGCAACCGATGGGTAGTCCCAGATACACCAGAACTGCGTAGAGGAATATTGGAGCGAGCCCACAGTAGTCGGTTCAGTATCCACCCAGGGGGAAAGAAGATGTACAAAGATCTATGCGATCAATTCTGGTGGAGACGCATGAAGCGTGAGGTGATCGTTTTTGTTAAAAGATGTTTAATCTGCCAGCAGGTAAAGGCAGAGAGACAGAGGCCTGGTGGAGAACTGGAGAGCTTAGAGGTGCCTGAATGGAAGTGGGAGCATATATCTATGGACTTCGTGACCCACTTGCCAAGGACGACCTCAGGATTTGATGCGATCTGGGTGATCGTAGATAGGCTGACGAAGACGGCTCATTTCATCCCTTACAGTATGTCGTATACATACTTAAAGATGGCCCAAATGTATATACGGGATGTGGTGAGATTGCATGGTATTCCAGTCTCGATAGTGTCTGACAGGGACCCGAGGTTCACTTCAAATTTCTGGGAGGGTCTTCAGACAGCTTTGGGCACATAAGTGAGACTGAGTACGGCCTATCACCCTCAGACCGACGGCCAAACAGAGCGTACCATTCAGACGCTCGAGGACATATTGAGGGCATGTATTTTGGAGTTTGATACTCCGTGGCCGATTCAGTGCCGCTGGTAGAGTTCTCCTATAACAACAGTTATCAAGTGAGCATTCAAATGGCCCCTTTTGAAGCTCTGTATGGACGACGATGTAGATCACCGCTGTATTGGGAGAACTTGACGAGTAAAGCGGTCGGAGGACCGGATATGATTAAGGACATGGAGGAAAAGATTAAGATGATACGCTTAAAGATGAAAGCGGCTCAAGATAGGCAAGCAGCCTACGCCAATAAGCGGCGACGGCCGCTAGAATTCCAAGAAGGAGACAAGGTTTTCTTGAAAATCTCACCCGTTAGGGGTGTGGTCCGTTTTGGTATGCGGGGAAAGTTATCTCCGAGATATGTCGGACCGTATGAGGTTTTGCAGCGCATTGGTACATTGGCTTACCGTTTGGCTCTACCGCCGTCTTTATCTGGAATTCATGATGTCTTCCATGTTTCTATGTTGAGAAAGTATGAGCCAGACCCGTCTCATGTTTTACAGCCTACTGAAGTGCAGTTGGATTCAGATGTATCCTACGTTGAACGACCGGTCAGAATTCTGGATCGTGAGGATCGCAGACTACGAAGTAAAGTCATACCGATGGTCAAAGTTCAGTGGGATCGTCGGGGTGTCGAGGAGGCTACGTGGGAGACGGAACGGCATATGGTGCAGCACTATCCGGAACTATTCTCTGGTATGTTTTTAATGTTTAGTTCCATTATGATGATGCATGTGGATTTCGAGGACGAAATCTTATAAGTAGGGGAGTAATGTAATACCCCCGAAATGTTATATGATTATGTGCTATGATGATTTATGTTAAAGTTAAGGGTTGTGGTGTAATTAATTTGGGGGAACATAATTACGATATGATGATATGAATTAGGGGGCATGATAGGTGTTTTAAAGGATGTATTAATTTAAATGAAGTTATAAAATATCGAGTGAGGATATTTTAATACATCGTACTAAATACCGGGACACACTTAAATACCACATGACCACCCAACCTACACCACCTACCCCTGCCACTCGCCCCCCCCCACTTGGCAGCCCATATCCCATCACATCCCTCACCCATACTCCATTCATTTTGCTTCCAAGACACTTTTCCTTCCCTTCCTCTCCCTAAAGTCGTCCAGGAAGAGCTGCAGAAGGTGGAGATTGGCTTGTGGATTGTGGTGAGAAATCCTTGCCAAAAAGGTAGCAAAAAGAGTGAGGTAATCCATGACCCTGTTTTCTGGGTTCTCGGGTTGAGTTGGGTTTTGTAGTGAGGACTTATATGCATGTTAGTGGAGGTATGAACGAAACCTTGGGCTAGGTGCTTACATGTTAATGTTATGAAGCTCCTAGCATGTTTGTTCGAGTATATTACTTACGTTATGTGTTGGTTTTCTTGTTATGAAAGTAAGTGCTCAAAATTCTGGGCAAGGAAGAACATGCCCTGTTTCTGTATAAGTTGGTTGAGGATGAAGATTATGATGATGTTATGATGCATGTTAGCTTAGGTTTTGTTAAACCTTTGATTTAAGTACCTACATGGATATTTTATGAAGTTCCTTACATGTTTGTTTCAGCAAGAAAGATGTGTTATGAAGTAGAAATGTTGGTGTAAAAAGAGGTGCTCAAAAATCTGGGGAAATCCCGATTTTTCAGAGCTCTCGATCGATCGAGATTTGGTCCCGATCGATCGAGCGAGACAGAAGGTCTAAAGCATGTTTTGAAATTTTGGGTGCCGATCGATCGAAGGATTTCTCGATCGATCGGTGAAGCTCCTCGATCGATCGGTAAAATGTTCGATCGATCGAGCGAGGCAGAATACTAAGACACTGTTTGTGCACAGTGTCTCGATCGATCGAGACCTTGGGCCGATCGATCGAGAGAGGCAGAAAGTTGGCAAATATAATGATGTTTTATTTTGTTAAGTTTATGATGTGAGATGGTTTTGAGGCATCTAATATGGTATTATGTGGTCTTGTAGAACCATCCCAGGTACCGGCACCATCAAGGAGATAAAGTCTGTTGACTCCTCCTCCTTTTGAAAAGGTACGTAAGAGGCGTACGGGCATCGGACGGTAACACACATCTTTATACTACAACTATGCTTTTATTGCATGAGTATTCACGATGAAATGATGATGTGTATACGATGTTTACACGATGATGTTTATACGATGTTTATACGATGAAGTTCATACGATGTTTATATGATGATGCTTATACGATGCTTATATGATGACATTTACACGATGTAATTGTGGTAAGATGCCACGGGGTAAGATGCCCCACATGGTAAGAGGCCATGCGATTATTGTGGTAAGATGCCACGGGGTAAGATGTCCCACATGGTAATAGTCCATGCGATGTTATTGTGGTAAGATGCCACGGGGTAAGACGCCCCATATGGTAAGAGGCCATGCGATGATATTGTGGTAAGATACCACGGGGGTAAGATGCCCCATATGCATGATTATAAATCAGGGACAACAATAAGAAGTTAATGAGAAATCCAGCATATTTACTTAACAAATATTTCATGCATTTGCTATGATGTTTTTATGATGCTAAGTAAGATTGTATATGCTTATGATGTGTTGTCCCTGTAGGTACACTTTTGGACGGAAGGACTAAGGGTCGGGGTTGAGGCAGTGAGCTACGAGGGACACAGGAATGTATAGGATTCAAGTTATGATTAGTATCTACTCTAGGAGTAGTGTAAATCTAAATGACATTCTTTTAGAATGTAATGAATTATTTTTGAAGTTTTGTATTTTGGCCTGTAATCCTGTTAGCTCGTGTAACAACCAAAACCTTAAGATGTTACCTTAATGCATGATTAGTCCTTCTTATGTCTATTAATCACTGTTAAGGTGGGAAGACCCCACAGTTGGGATGGCCGTACGTCGCTTACGTACCTTTAAAAAAGATAGAGGAGTCAACCGACTTTATCTCCTCGACTGTGCTGGTACCTGTGATGGTTCTACACCAGTGTACAAGACAATATTAGATGCCTCATTACAATCCAATATCAAAAATTAAACAAAATATAACAATTTATATTTTTCAACATTCTGGGTCCTCTCGATCGATCGGCCCCTCTTTTCGATCGATCGAGAAGACGCCTTCTTTCAAAGCCAATGTTCTGCCTCGCTCGATCGATCAAGATGGAAATTTTCGATCGATCGAGACGCTCTGTTCGAGAAACACAATTCCAGAATTCTCGAACACCTGTTTTCATACCCTTCAATCTAGCACATAAGACACACCACATGCTTGAACAAAAATGCTAGGGGCTACAATACACTACCCTGAGTGTATTCATATCAAATTCATACCCAAACGCAAACCCACATGCATTAAAATTGCCCATTTACATCAGTACTCAACCAAACTTTCTGGAAACAGGGTAACATATTTCTTTCCAGATTTCTCGAGCACCTCATTTCAGCTATTAAAACTACAACATATAACATAAAACATGCTCGAACAAACGCCAAGGGCTTTACAAAACTACCATGCATGTACTCAAATCAAAGGTTTACCAAAAACCTAGCTAACATGCATGATAAAATCTTCACAACTTCACTCCCATCCCATATTTTCCAGAAAAAACAGGGCACACACCTTACCCATATTTTCGAACACTTTATTTACATGCTTAAATCGTTCACATAAAACATGTAACATGCTCAAGGAAAAATACTGGAAGCTTCATAACAACACCATGTAAGCATTTAAATCGAAGGTTTTAAGAAACCTAAAGCTAACATGCCATTTTCACACCACTTAAAAACATGAACTTAATCAAGCGTAAATAAAAAACAGAGCATGGTTTCGCACCCTACTTTGCTCTGATTTTTGAAAGCTTCCAAGCAATGAAAATGGAAGGGCTCTCTCAATCTGCTTAGCAGGTGCTGGAGATAATTTGTGAGAGAAATGGCGAGATTTGGAGTGGAG